>CAJQUN010000901.1:0-151470 GCA_907163345.1 Haberlea rhodopensis
TTTCCGTTAATATATTACTACGTTTCATACCACTTTCATAAAAATACTCGGTTATTGTAATTTTTGAATCTAAGATACAAAATTATCTACACAAAAAAACAATCCAAATACAAATTTAATACCATTACCAAACAAAACCTTACATCACTTGGCATGTGCAATAAAGGTGTAAAATAAAAATAAAATAAAAAAAATCTATACATACATTATCACCATAATATATGAATTATATATATATATATTAAAAAGAGTTAAAAATATTAAAAAGAAAAAATTCCTCCACTCCTCAAAACGAGTAATCCTTCAAATCAGCAGCTTGGAGTCACCAAATTCCAAATCAGCCAGGCAATCTTCAGCAGTCAAGGGGGGAAGTTGCCTAGTCTTTCGTCTTAGGTTGGTTGTGTTGTGCCACTCGCTTTTGAAGTGTTCCCTGTACTCTTCGGCATTACCCACAAGCGCGTTGCACGTGCTGCATCTTTGTGTGTTTTTCCCTCTCCCTCGGACTGCCCATCTTTGGCAGGGAGAGTTTGCTTCTGTAGCTTCTCACTAAGCTGAACAACTGGCCGTGCAGAATCCTTCTGCATGCTCTTGATGATTCATCTTCAAGATCATCGTAACGATCAACTGAGGTATCGGTATCTGTGTGAACGTTGACTGCAAGAATGTCTAATCTTCCTTGTAGATTCCTCATCAAGGCATCGCAGTCACGAAAGAGACTCGGCTCCAGTTCACAAATCTATCTCACAATATGGATGCAATTTGGTTCAGAAAAAAAGTGTTTGAATTAGACTTTTTTTTCCATGTACGGAAACAGTACCACCAATTTTCTACTGTCGTGCTAACAATCATAGATGAAAATTTTTGTAGGGTTAAAAAAACGATTTTAATCCCATTAATGTAGCATCATTTAACAGGTGTGACATTAAAAGCCAAGTCATTTTTATTGGTTGATGTACCTGGAGTAAATATACCTCATTTATCATAATCATTTTCTAGAAAGAACAGGTTTCTTAAGTTTGAACTTTGAGGGTATATTACAGGCTTAAAGCTATCATTGAAACCCAGAAGAGAAAGATCACAGACTTACAATAGAGAGCTGACTTCCAGATTCATCTCTCGAAACAACCGTGGAATTCCAGCTAATGATTTTTTCCAAGAGACTGGATACATTCTGATCAGGCACATTTAATCGTAGTCTCATAGGTGATCGCTTTATGGGAAAGTGTTTCTGAAGCTCTTTAATGACTTCTAAAGCCTGTATGTTGTTCAAACCTTTGTAAGACATTAAACTACTGCAAAAATATTGTACACACATTTCTCCCATTATAAGAAAGTAAGAAACCATTAAGACATAAACTAGGGTGAATTCAGGTAAATAAGAAAGAATGATATCTGAATATTAAAGTAACCAAAAAATGTTTCTCACACATACTTATAAGCTTATAAAACTTGTTCAACTACAAGCATACAAGAGAGAGCGGGTGGGGGTATTTGAGAAGTTGGATGGCCAATCAACAATATGTCCATTTCAAGAAGCTCAACAAAGTTGTGGGAAAGGAGATTAGCTTATTTAGCAAACATTTGGACAATATACGACCGGTAGCAGGTGAATGAATTCAAATGTAACAAACCTGTTTCTTTGAGCTACTATTTGGATCAACAGCAAAATGTATTTCATGCATGAGTCGCTCAATCATGCTTATAGTATAAGGTCGTCGAGTTTCAGGATTGAAAGTCTTCTGCATTACTAAAGTTGCAATGTCCCTAAATTGACTTGATAATTTCGAATCCCTCTCCTTTCCTGCAACTTGTACTCTCTCTTTCTCTCCAAAATCTGCAACAGTCAAATAGATCACTTTTTATCAAGTTCCACAGCTCAATCGTGTTATGAGGAGACAATAGTTCATGCGGCAGCCAAATTCAAGTGCATCTCCATTAGAAACTGATATAGTTCGATTTGAAGCAGAAATAATAACATACAACCTTTAAATATTTTCAAAAGTAGCCAAAACCAAAAGACTTTCTCACACCTACCAACCCAATGTCACGGCAGCAGCTGATGAACATGTGCTTCCAGTGAAGTAAACTGATCGGATCCAATATAATCATCCAATGGACTCGATGGGACAGTTCAAAGATCCAGGCACAAGAGCCTCGCTATGCTTGAGCCTAGGCACATGCCTAGTGGGTGTTTTTAATAACTAACACAGCAAGCATGCATATTGAGAAATACGATTTTTAAAATTTCTGAAGACAAGAAACAGAGCCATCTAAGTATTAAGATGACAACCAACACTACTTACTTCATCTAAGATCAGTTACATGCACATTTATTTCCAGCTCCGCTTACTGTTTCAATAACAGCATTCAAAAAAAGCAAAAGGTTTGACGCCCAACAGTAATATCACTAACACACATTACTAAGCATAGAACACCATGTAAATGCCACAAGAAAACACCATAAGATAAGACAGAGTCAACATGAAAACAAAAAAATAGAATTGACTGACTTCCAAACATATTTTGGTTTGATCATCTGTAGCAAATGCTGCAGTTAGATCTTTTGTATTAGCAAAAACGCCCTTTGAAACATTGGAATAGACTGTATGAGATTGCAACACTTCATCCACATCTTTCTCTCTGCGACCATAGATTACCAATATCAGTACTAACTCCAAATCTGTTAAAACAAAGTCTATCAATAAAATCAATAAACAAGCATCAGTGACTGCAAAAAAAAAAAAAAAAAAATTCTAGTCCACAACTGTAGCGGCTCAAACAATCACTTATCATGTTGGGTGGTTTTCTAATTGTCTTCATAGTTATGAGACAGATTAAGAGGACAATAAAATAAAAACTAGAACAACATTAATCTCATTATCAACAAGTTTCTCTCCAATTCCAATTCTAAAACCAACATTCTTGATCACCTACAACCACAGTAAATTTCAGTATGTTCCCAGACAAAAAAATTAACTCTTGAATGACGAGGCAGACTGAACAGGTTGAGCAAGGTCTGCCACCCCAACTACTTCACATTTGCAGTAAAAATCATGATAAAAACGTTAGCAAAACAATATTATACGAAATCACACACATATGAACACATACACGCCAGAGCGCCAAGATAGGACTTTATTCTTATAACAAGCGATTTCGAAACGATTGCCGTGCTTTTGAGGCGGACGACCGCTACGTTGGTAAGCCTCTTCTGGCCGATCGGCTGCACCAGTGTCCTAGACATCTCCACCTGTCTGCTGCGGCGGCGTGCGGTGCCGAGTTTTGATATTCACGGTGAAGTTAGAACATAAAATAATAGTAATGAAAGTTGTCAGGACTTGGCTTTTTATTGGAGTCCGACATGGCCACCATTGGGCTTTCTAAATTTGATGGCCAAAACAAAATAGAGAAACATGCACAGGAAAAAACTTGGGAGAAATTCAACAGGTAAAAAACATTTTTTGGCCCAGTTTGCAAAAGAGCTTGCTTTCGTATAAATCTATTTTCTGTTAAAATGATAAAAATAACCCTACATAGTTATGTGTATCGCCTACCAATACACTTAAGGTTTTATGTGCATTGTGTAGGATTTTACGTACACGCCTACCGATGCACGTGCACCGCCTACCAAATCAATCATATACTTCCTCTCGAATCAGTTTTGCCAATCAACTGAATCAATCATGAGGTTCCTCTGAAATCCAAGAATTTGCATGTAATTTCTTGATGCATCTCTGATTCTTATTCCTCATCCACTTATCTTTTTGTCTTCTTTTGATTCATTCATTCTCACTTTTCACCACTTCCCATCAAACCCCTCTCCCACGGAATTCCTCCATAAGCCTTCATTTTTTTGGGATTTTAGATAAAATTACCTGTTGGATATGGATTCAGCTGCTTTGAGTTGGACGAGATCTAATGACCTGTTGGTTTCCGTTGGATCGAAGTAGCAGTTTATTTTGAA
This sequence comes from Haberlea rhodopensis, assembly GCA_907163345.1. NCBI lineage: Eukaryota > Viridiplantae > Streptophyta > Magnoliopsida > Lamiales > Gesneriaceae > Haberlea > Haberlea rhodopensis. Next base: position 3,965 of record CAJQUN010000901.1, read on the forward strand.
TAGTCATTTATTTTGAACTAAAAGGCTCAGAGACATAAACCGATCTTGAAGTAAAAAGTTAGTTCATTTATTTTGAACATAAGTAATAGAATTGTCTATAAGAAAAAGGATCGTTAAGTTTTGTCATCGTCAAAAAGGAAAAATTTGTTGGTTCAAGATTTTAAAGATGACAAAAACATATTAAATCAAAGCAGACAGACGATACTGAAATAAATAGATCAGATCGAACCAGATCAGATCGAACCAGACATACTGATATCAGACTAGACTGACTCAATATCATTGTGTAAATCAGTCTAGAAGATCAACGTCTATTTACTGAAGCATTTAATGATGCATTTAATGCTGAAAAAGACTTATTACAACTGTTGACAAAAGCTACCTTAGAGGGTAACTAGACAAATAGATCCTCTCTGACAAACGCTGATGAAAGACAGACGAGAAGAAGGAAAGTCTTCACAATGAACAAGACAGAAGACTGTAATTCGTAGCTGCATACACTTTTCAGAAGATGAAATTGACAGAGTTCATAGTTGCACATAAAAGGAAATATTAACTTTGACAAAGACGCCTATACAAGTATGCAACTTATATGCTGATAAAACATATACGCTACCAACATTCATCATCAAGCATTTATTCGAGCAGAACTCTATCAACAAAAATCCAATTGTGCCGATCTACTCAAAGTCTTAAAGCATGTTTAACTAATGTATCTGATCAATCTAAGATCGCTTTGTGCTAAGTATCTTTCACTCTAGAAGAGTGTATTTTGTTATAACTGTCAGACGGCTTGTGTCTGAACAGATTGAGTGCTAGGAGTTTCAGTCTGGTAGTGGGTAAATCCAGCTGAAGGAATTGCTTTCTTTGTATTACTCAAAGTCTTTTAGTGGATCATTCGGTCCTTCCTTAATTGAAAGAATGGGAGATGTAGAAGGAATTGATTTCGAACTTCCAGAAACATATCTTGTCTATTTACATTCTGCACTCATTTGTATTTAAGTCCTCAGACCGGTCTTCCTAACCTGAACAGACCGATTCTGCACTCATTCTAAAAGTGGTATGTTGAGCTTAGTTCGATTAAGAAGTAGATTTCATCTGCTAACCCAGCTGAAATCAATCCGTTCAAAAGAAAAAGAACCAAAATTAGTAGAGTGTTTATTTAACCCCTCTCTAAATTCTCTCATCCGATCCTAACAAGTTGGTATCAGGAGGCCGCATGTTCTTAATCAATAGAATACTCGAACCGATGGCATCTTTCAGTAAGATTCCATTTCCTCAAAGAAGATTATGATGATTGGAGAATCCGTATGCAACTCACTTATCTGCACAAGATGATGACATGGGGTACGTCATTATAGACTGACCAATGAAGATTCTGAAAGTCAAATAACGCCGCAGGAATATCAAGTGGTGAACTTCAGATGGTTGAAAAAGATAGGGCAACTTAGACTAATGAAAGAAAAAGAAAAAGGTCAATATGGATAATGTAGCCAATGATATTTTGTTCCAAACATTGGACAAAACACATGTTCGACAAAATTAAGATGTACCCCACTGCTAAGGAAATCTGGGAGAAGATTGCACAGCTCTGTGAGGGAAACGACCAGACAAAGGAAAACAAGCTAATTGTTGCCCTGCAAAAATTTGAAAGTATCAAAATGAAGTATGGAGAAACTCTGAATGAGTTTGATGAAAGAGTGAATGGCATAGTCAACGAACTAAGCAGTCTTCGAAAAGACTATTCCAACAGATAAATTGCTCTAAAAGTTATGAGAGCATTGCCTAAGGAATGAGACATCAAAACTATTGCCATGAGAGATCTAAAGATCTGAACAAGATCGAGCTACATGATCTGTTCGGTGACCTCAAAGCTTTTGAGTTCGAGCTGGCCACCAAATGGGAAGCGGAACCATCTACCTCTCTGTCAACCAAAGCACTGACAGCTATACCAGAACAATCCACCCATCCAGATAGATCTATGGAACAAATGAGTAACGATGATATGCCTTTATTTATTAAGAAGTAGTAAATATTCATGTCTAAGAACAAAAAAGAATTTTAAACCTTCTCATCATTACAAGCAAAGAAAAGAAACTGCTAATAATGATCAGGCTTGCTACAACTGTGGTAAGTCTGGACATTTCATTACAGAATGCACCAGACCGAGGAAGGATGAAAGGAAAGAAGATATCGAGATGATCGAAAGAAGAAGCTTCACAAAGATTGAAAAGGGTACCAAGGTAAAGTACAGAATGTCCTTGTAGCTGAGGAAATCAACAAGAAGTGGGCTCAGACTGACTCGGAATCAAAAAGTTCAGAAGAATCGTCAAGTGATAGCGATGAAGAAGTACAGTGTCTAATGGTAGACAAAGAAAACAAGTCAGACCGTTGAGGTATTTGACTTTGATTCTAATGAATTCTCAAGAGAAGAATTAGTATCTGCATTACATGACATGGCAAATGATTATAAACTGTTAGCTGAATCATTGAGAAATTCAAAGCCGAAAACAAATGTCAAATAGATAAGCACAATGAACCAAGCTGTACTAAGTAAGGTGAATGTGACAATTCTAAAGACCGAGTTTACTAACATAAAATCTCCTATGAAAAGCTTCATGCAGACAATCAGAGACTTAGCTTACACAATGCTAAACTTACTCATATTGTCAAGGCATGGAAAAATCAAAAGTTTAATCCGATAAGTTGCAAGAGATACAGAGAGACATTGATGATGTCACATCTCTAGGCTTTAATATCAATGAAAGCACTCAAAATGGAACTGAGCTGTTACTGGAAAAAAGCAAAATCAAATCTGTGAAATTTGTTAATCTAGTACAATATATGAACCAGAAGTGTCTATAATTCAAACAACAATTTCATTAGAAGACATGGTTTTAAGAAATGGAATTGAGTATGTTAACCAAGCTGCATAAGAGACACAAGCGAGCTATAAGTCTACCAGACCTAGCTCAAAAGTGCCAAATCTAAGGCAAGGAAAACCACTCAGTTACTATAACTCACAACCTGCCAACGAAGATATAATTTCCTGAAAAGAATCAAAGACCACTACATCACAAAACACGGTACACACAACAAGAACAACATACTAGTTATCACACACATCATAGAATACACAGACCAGCAAACACCGCGCGGGACACACACAAGCAAATTAGACTGATTCAGGTGTTGACCCCCAAAGGAGTAATTTGTTTTGGCCCAAGTAGGATTGGGTTACCAATAATAATTATTTTTTTTTATGACAGGTACTCAAGAAGCAACAATCAGAATAGTATTTAGACAGCGGATGCTTACGACATATGACGGGAAATATCGAGTTGCTGCCTAATATTACTAAATGCGCTGGTCCTAAGATCACTTTTGGTGATATCTCAAATGGTAAGGACCGTGGGCAATGCTAAGATTGTCCATGAAAATATTATCACAAACGATGTGTTGTTAGTCGAAAATTTGTGCTATAACTTGATTAGTATAAGTCAACTATGTGATAATGGCTACACTGTAGAATTTCGTAAACACACATTCACTGTAAATACGTATGTTGGAAAGAGCATGCTAATAGGAATCAGAATTGGAAATACCTACAAGATTAACTGGAAATATGATCAACATGATAATCCTACATGCTTTCTCGCCTCTAATAAACATAATCACTGGCTATGGCATAAACACTTGAATCATCTTAACTTCAGGACCATTACTAGTTTGTGTAAGCATGATTTGGTTACCGGTCTGCCCAAGATCGATTTCATAAAGGATAAGATATTCAAGCTTGCCAGATGGGCAAACAAGTCAGATAATCGTTTAAAAACAAGAATGCCAAATCCTCCTCGCGCTGTTTAGATTATTGCACATGGACTTGTTTGGTCATATACCTATAACAAGTTTAGAGGAATGTGGTATATTCTTGTTATAATTGATGATTACTCATGTTTTACATGGAATATATTTTTAAACAGCAAAGACCTGACTAGCTCGAGATTAATCAAGATGCTAACGCGTATACAGAACGAAAAATCCACTGAGATAGATAGAATTCGAAGTGACAAAGGCACTGAATTCTCTAACAAGAATCTTGAATCCTTTCTATATGATATGGGAATCAAGCATGAATACTCAGCATCTCGCACTCCTCAACATGCTGGCTGATTCAAGTATCTCAAAAATTTTGGGCTGAAGCTGTCAACACCGTATGCTATACACAAAACCAATCTATGATAAACAAGAAATTAAACCAAACACCATATGAGGTATATACAAGCAACAAACCGAATATTTCATGTTGTCATAATTTCGGATGCAAACGTTGTGTCCATAATAATGGTAAAAATTACTTAACTGCTTTGATGCTAAGTCTGATAATGGTATATTTTTAGGATATTCTTCTGTTAGCAAGGGAATTTCGTGTTTTCAATAATAGTACCTTAGCTGTTGAGGAATCAATGCATGTTGTATTCGATGAATCTTTTGATATTGAACATCACAAAGACTTAAATCAGATGGAAAATATACATCTCAAAGCTAACAGTGATGATGAGATTGAAGTAAACATGTCAAGAGACAATCCACCAGAACCTGAAGTACCAGACATACCAACAATAAATCACTGAAACTCTACCAGATCAAGCTGGCCCTACTAATCTGGAGGTAGCAATCAGAACAAGAGGGCAGATGATGGATGAATTCACTCACGCCACACTTATATCCAACTTAGAGCCTGTGATGCCCGGGAACTAATAGCATTAATCCCGGGTGTGGTAATGATCCTCAAGGGAGTCTATTGGTGGCAATTATGAATTAATTGCGGTGTTGGGGCACTCGAGAACGTTAAATCGTATATTGGGATCGTTGGATTCAAAGGGGTGAGATTGTATTCTCATCATGGTGAAAAACCTTGGAATTGGGATTTTGGTGGGATCTGGGGTCCGGAAGTACTTTGTGCTGGGGCTGGTAATGGAAATAGAGATTGAGAGGTAATTATTGAAAACAGATGAATTTTAATGAATCGTGATGTATTTGTGGAGGTATTGGTATTTTGGAGTCTTCGTACTATATATACCAAGTGGACTCGATGCTTCGTCATTGCACGAAATATTTTTTCTCTCTCTTCTCTCTCCCCCTCTCCTCGCTTCCCACCCATTTCCCCCAAACCCCTCTTTTCTTCCTTTGGAAGAATTGGCTGGAAGCTCTGCTCGGGAGCCGGTTTTCTCGAAGAAAAGTTCGTAATCTCCTTCCCCTCGCCTTTATCTTCGATTTGGTAGTAGTATTGTAGAGTTTTGGGTGGGTTATGGAATTTGGGGATTTTTGGTTTAAATCCAAAGTTGAGTTTTTGGAGTTTTTATTGGTTTTAAATGGAATATTTGAGGTGTTGAAGGGTGTTGGTTTTGAGTTTTGATGTGAAAAACACCATCGAAGCTCGAGTTTTTCGAAAAATCGTAAGTCGCGATCGATCGCGACGAGCAGCTGATTTTTGAGGAAGACGCATAGTGCGGCGATCGATCGCTAAGTCTCAGCGATCGATCGCAAGGCGTTTGGAGATCGATCGCGGAGACTCGCAATCGATCGCGAGAGTGTTCTGTTTGGCCACTGTATTGCCGATCGATCGTGATGAAATTCGCGATCGATCGCGGCTCGTAGGAAGGGCTTTTTTCAAAAAATTTGGAAAATGTCGGGATTTTGGAATCGAGGTTTAATTAGCCAATTTCAGGGGTAATGTCTACATTCCAATGAGAGTACTATACCTTTAAAATGGATTGGTTAGAGCCAAGTTTTAATAAAGATTGGAATGCTCCATTTATTAATTGGTTAACTTTTGAACTTGTAAAATGGAATATATTTGGGTATTATGCATGCATAGCCGGAGTCTTTTAAAATGGTTAATCGTCATGAATTGACGATGGGTTTAGAGGATTGTGAACGTGCTTGGGCACGTGGTTGCATGCTTGAAGTTTAGTTGTGGATTATTAATTGTATTTAGCACATAATTCATCAGTCACGGGACTAAGGCTAGGTTGGACTCGAACTACGGAATTATAAGGTACGTATAACGTACGAACATAGCCTTTTATATTATTGCAACTGTGAAATGCATGGTTAATTGTATTTGCAATAAATGGATATATATTGGGAATCATATGGCGCCGCTTTTGAGCGAGCAATGATTGGATGATGTCGCCGTTGAGCGAACATCGGTTATGACGCTGCCGCTGTTGAGCGTGCGTAAAATGTCGCTATTGTAGAGCGAGCGATGAAATAGAACCATGAAACCATTAGTGAGATTTATAGAATATCTGTAATCATTATTTAGTGATATGATTTTATTGATATGGTATCGGCATATGAGGAAATGGATTTGTTAATCAATGTAATGATTAACTGGTTTTTGAGAATTTGATGGTTTCGGTTATTTTGAGAACAGGAACAGCACAGGGGATCCCGGATGATGCCATCCAGGGAGTGTCTTTTAATATTCATAGCCTTTACATTGTGTAAATTATGAATTGTAATATTGTGCTATTGGATTTGGGATATTGATATGCTCACCCGTGTGTTGGTTGTATCTGTTGGGGCAGGTGAATATGTACATCGATGGTTTGGAGTTGAGCTTGAGCTATGGATATGGAGCTGCTTCCAGGATCGAAGTACCAGTGATGGTATTGAGCACAGTGTTTATACATTTGATACACATAAATTTGTTGATGCTCGCATGTGGGCACTATTATGTGTATATGGGTTGTATAAAGAAGGCAAGGGCCTTTCTCTTTTCATTTATGCGTTGCATGCAATTAATTAGGAATTGCAAAATGAATTCAGAGCATGTTAGTGTATGTATAAAGGTGCATGTTATGTTTATGGACTATGTTGGGGGGAGGAAGTTAGACTTATATGGAATAATGTAAGAAATTTTATAGATGGCATTTCATGCTAGGGTTGCATGTAATCTTTTCCCTCTGATAACATGATTGTATGCACTAATGACATGGGTTAATACACTAATAATGGGTTAAGGGCACGAGGGTCCTTACATTAGTGGTATCAGAGCAATGATTTGTTCTTTGGGGCTGTTGAGGGCCTAGGAACATGTCGATGGAAATGGGTAGCACATACTTATGCATGATAGTAGTTAGTGTTGTGTGACACAACTATGTTGCTTATGTGCGTTTACGATATGTGTTCATAATTGGAATATGTTGTTGCTAACCATGGTGGTTGCAGGGTCATATGGAATATGGATTATGTATTGTGGTTGTATATATATTGAGTGGTGATTTTAATGCTTTGCCGCTAAATGTTGAAGTGATGGTGAATTCCGCATGTCACATTTGAAGCGATGTGCATTAAAATACACTCATAGCGACGTATATTGGGTTATGGATTATGCATTGTGGTTGCATATATAGCGTAGCGATGTGAATACTTACCGCCTTCATGGCGTAGCGATGTGAATACTTGCCGCCTTCATGGCGTAGCGATGAGAGAATATTTGCCGCTAATATGAAGCGAAGAACATGACCGCTGTCATATTATAGCGAGGGATATTATTTGCCGTTGGTATTGTCTAAGCGAGGGGTATTTCTGCTGTCATGTTACGCGAGGGGTATTTCCGCTGTCATGTTAAAACGAGGAGTAGTGGCGCCGCTGTCATACCATCGCGATGAAGAATATTTGCCGCTTAAGCGAGGGATATTATATCGCTAATATGGCGTAGCGATGAGCTTTCCGCTGTCATATGATAGCGATGAAGAATATTTGCCGCTTAAGCGAGGGATATTATGCCGCTGGTATGTCGAAGTGAGGTAGCGAAGAGGGATATTTGTCGCTGTAAGCGAGGGATATCATGACGCTAGTTTATTGGCGATGGTTTATGCCGTCGGGTATCTATATAGTGATGGTTCATTCTGCTAGTTTATTGGCGATGGTTTATGCCGCCGGGTATCTATATAGTGATGGTTCATTCCGCTAGTTTATTGACGATGGTTTATGCCGCCGGGTATTGTTGAGCCTTAAACGCATGGTTGAGTTTAATGCTTAATTTTTCCCCGGATTATTTATGAGTTTTGATGATCAACAAAACTTGTGTTGTTATACTAATGTGTGTACTTAATGTAAAGGTTTATTGGTTGAAATGTGGATTGATTGGAGAAAATCAAATGTGCAAAATCTGGGCTGGATCGCCCCAGGCGATGGCAGCCAGGAGGACTTCGCCACGCACATCGATTGGAGAGACGCCGAGGCTCGCGCGCAGGGGGAGTTCGCCTGAGGTGATGGCCTGAACGCCTGAGGCGATGAAAATTTTTGAGCAGCCAAGGCTACGGCATTGATTTTTGGTATTGATCGCCTGAGGCGATCGTGACATCGCCTGAGGCGTGTGCTAGATTGTGACCGTTGGGGCGCGGCGATGGCGATGGAGATGTCCGAGACGATGTCCGAGGCGATCTTGGAGTGATTCAAGCCTTGAGTGTAGCAACGGCTAGTAGGAGCCTTGGGGGCTTCCTACACTATAAATATGGATATTTTGGAGCATTTTAAAGACAAGAAACAAGTCTATAAACTTCAAGAAAGCTTTGCTTATTCAAATTCTATCTAGCATTGCAAACTCCATACATTTGTGTTGTATGTGATTCATTTCTTGTGTGAGAGTCTTGTGTTCTTCGTGTTGATACACCGTGAATGTGTTGTTGATTTATTTGTAAGGTCCTCCAACACCGACGCGGGTTGGAAATTGTAAAAGTCATCAACAAGTAAAGTTGGTGCATGTGTTGTGGCTATCCTTGGAGCCCTTAAGGCCAAGAAGACTCGTGAAGAGTATGGTAACTCGGGAAGAGTTTTGTGTGGCTATCCTTGGAGCCCTTAAGGCCAAGAAGACTCGTGAAGAGTGTGGTGCTCGTGAAGAGCCGTTTTACTCGGGAAGAGTGTGTAGTGGCTAACTTGGAGCCCTTAAGGCCAAGATCATTTTCGTTCTAGTGGAACCTCGGTTAAAACGTTTTCTAACCGGGAAGAGGAAACGTAGGCGATTCATCTAACAAATTCTCGTGTTCTTTATCTTTATTTAAATTACGCATTTATTTACTTCTTCATTTTATTTATTTATCGATTGACTTGAAGTCTTTCGAAGCGCAAACTCGACATTTTTGCAAATTCATTTTAAAACGCTAAAGTAGCCAAGGAACCTCATTCACCCCCCCCCCCCCCCCCCCCTCTTCGGTTCCAACAAGTGGTATCAGAGCCATTTGATTTTTGTGTTAAATCAAAAAATTTTCTATGGCTAATCTATCAAATGAGTTTGCTCAAGGTCAATCGACAATCGCCCTCCGCTCTTCATGGGTGATAATTATGGTTATTGGAAGAATAGAATTTCTCTATACATCCAATCCGTAGATTATGACCTATGGAAGATTATTGTGAAAGGTCCATGTATTCCTTTAAAGGAAGTTGGGGGAATAAGTATTCCCAAAGAAATAGACGATTTTACAAGAGCGGATATGATTTTAATTTCGCAAGCTATTAATATTTTACATTGTGCTTTAGATATGAAGGAGTACAACCGGATCTCGATGTGCTCAACCGCAAAGGAAATATGGGACAAATTGCAAATTTGTCATGAGGGCACAAATCAAGTGAAGGAGACAAAGATAGATCTACTACAACTCAAGTATGAGACATTTGAGATGGAATTCGGAGAAGACGTTGACTCGATGTTTAGAAGGCTCACCCAAATCATAAATGAGCTTGCACAACTTGGTGAGAAATACCCTCCAAAGCAAATATGGAGAAGAGTACTAATAGCCTTGCCAAAGGAATGTGATGCAAAGAGGACGGCCATCATCGAATCCAACAAAGGAGAAAGTGCATCATATGACCTTGATGAACTTCATGGTACCTTGGTGACACATGAGCTTGAAGTGTCAACGATAAAGGGAATAAAGGAGGATGATAAATCCATAAGAAAGGGATCGCCTTGGTCGGGAGGAAAGATCATTCCGATGATGAAGATGATGATGATGATGAAGAGATGGTCTTGTTCACTAGAAAGTTCAAGAAATTCTTCAACAAACACAACAAGCCAAAGACCTCCAGGGCTACCAAACATGATTCAAAACAAGAGGTAACTTGTTATAATTGTCAAGATAAAGGTCATTATGCTAATAAATGTCCTAGGAAGAAGATGAGGACAAAGGGAAGAAGAAAGCTCTTATAGCCACATGGAGTGATAGTGACTCCGATGAAGAAGGAACAAACCTTTGTCTCGTGGCCAAAGATGACATAAATGATGAAGAATATGAAAGCGAGGATGAGGTACCATCTTTTGATGAATTACTAGATTCTTATCATGAGCTTATTGATGTTCTTGGCAAAACCAAGATGAGTATTTGACTCAAACTTGAGGTAGCCAAGAGAGATGAAGAAAACAATTCATTGAAAAATGAATTAAGTTCTTTGAAACAATTTTTTTGCAAATTTAGTGATAGTAGTTTAAAGATGAATGAATTGCTTGGCTTGCAACGTTGTAACTTCGATAAAGCCGGACTAGGCTTTTCAAGCAAATCTAAAACATTTTCAAGCTTGTTGGCTAAAGCTAAGCATAATTCTCATACTTGCACTTATTGTTGTAAAAATGGTCACACAAAGAATAAATGTAAGTTTGCTAAAATCCAATACTAACGTAACAAGAGGTCGAAATGGATTCCAAAGGCGTCAATGAAAGCTAACCCTCAAGGACCCAAAAATCAAATGGGTACCAAATAATCCCAAATCAAAAATTTGTTTTGTAGGGACAACAAATGGATGGATGAAGAAGGGACTAGCACCTCAAGGGAGGAAACCATCTTATGCACCTCAATAGAAGAAGCGCGAGGTATAGGACCAATGACAAGAACGTACTCTTGTCATCAAAGGTAAATTTATTTTAAGCATTTAAAAAGAGCAATTCAAAATTTCATTTGCACAAATTAATTGTGACCAATAAATTAATGAAGCTCAATATTCATTGATAGTAAAATGCATTTGCCCTTAGCATGTGCACATATAAAATATTTTGATGCAGGATTTATGCTTATCTCTTTATAGTAAGTATCTTGATATGCCTTGAGTTCAAATTTGAATAATGATATGTGAAAATGTGAAATTATGTGATTAAGCATGCTATGAGTGTTTGGATGCTCAATCTTGATATGATGCTAATATGTGATTAATAATTTTGTTTTATCAAATGATGCTTTAAGAATTTTAATGTTTATTGGGCATGAGTGCATGAACATATGCACACTTTGAAACATTTAGAATTCATCGTTGATTGACTTAAACACATGTTTGTATTCCTCTAAATGATTGAATCTTATGCTTGTTATGGCTATTACATGCTTGATGAGGAACATGTGTAAATTGTTAAAATATGGCTATGTGTCAACATATACTTGTGATATGATTATTTGAATTTTGTGATTTTTGATTATCACAAAAAGGGGGAGACTTTTGTGATAAACTTGAAGTTTAATACATGCATAGTTTGAGGGGGAGAGTTTTTGTATGCATGGTTTGAGGGGGAGAGTTGTTTGTTTTTATGCTTTACTTGGTAAGCTTGTATGTGCTATGCAATTGTTAAGGGGGAGTTATGTTTACTCACATTTCATGCATATTACATATTCAAGTTTATCTAGTTTTGTGATCATCAAAAAGGGGGAGATTGTTGAGTCTTAAACACATGGTTGAGCTTAATGCTTAATTTATCCCCGGATTATTTATGAGTTTTGATGATCAACAAAACTTGTGTTTGTTATACTAATGTGTCTACTTAAAGTACATGTTTATTGGTTGAAAAGTGTATTGATTGGAGAAAATCAAATGTCCAAAATCTGGGCTGGATCGCCCCGGGCGATGGTGATCATCGCCCCAGGCGATGGCAGCCAGGAGGACTTTGCCACGCACATCGACTGGAGCGACGCCGAGGTTCGCGCACAGGGGGAGTTTGCCTGAGGCGATGGCTTGATCGCCTGAGGCGATGGCCTGAACGCCTGAGGCGATGGATGCTTCGCCTGAGTCGATGAAAGTTTTTGAGCAACCGAGGCTACGACATTGATTTTTGGTAATGATCGCCTGAGGTGATGTGTGCTAGATTATGACCGTTGGGGCGCGGCGATGGTGATCGCCCGAGGCGATGTCCGAGGCGATCTTGGAGTGATTCAAGCCTTGAGTGTAGCAACGGCTAGTAGGAGCCTTGGGGGCCTCCTACACTATAAATATGGATGTTTTGAAGCATTTTGAAGATAAGAAACAAGTCTATAAACTTCAAGAAAGCTTTGCTTATTCAAATTCTATCTAGCATTGCAAACTCCATACATTTGTGTTGTATTGGAGTTTGTGATTCATTTCTTGTGTGAGAGTCTTGTGTTCTTCGTGTTGTTATATCGTGAAGGTGTTGTTGATTTATTTGTAAGGTCCTCCAACACCGACGCAAGTTGGAAATTGTAAAAGTCATCAACAAGTAAAGTTGGTGCATGTGTTGTGGCTATCCTTGGAGCCCTTAAGGCCAAGAAGACTCGTGAAGAGTGTGGGTAACTCGGGAAGAGCTTTGTGTGGCTATCCTTGGAGCCCTTAAGGCCAAGAAGACTCGTGAAGAGTGTGGTGCTCGTGAAGAGCCGTTTTAGTCGGGAAGAGTGTGTAGTGGCTAACTTGGAGCCCTTAGGGCCAAGATCATTTTCGTTCTAGTGGAACCTCGGTTAAAACATTTTCTAACTAGGAAGAGGAGTCGTAGGCGATTCATCGTCGAACTTCTATAAAAAATTCTCGTGTTCTTTATCTTTAATTTACGCATTTATTTACTTCTTCATTTTATTTATTTATCGATTGACTTGAAGTCTTTCGCAGCGCAAACTCGACATTTTTGCAAATTCATTTTAAAACGCTAAAGTAGCCAAGGAACCTCATTCACCACCATCTTCGGTTCCAACAGGTATCTATAGCGATGGGTCATTCCGCTACATCTATTGGCGATGGTTCATGCCGCCAGGTATTATATAGCGCTGGGTCATTCCGCTACATCTATTGGCGATTGTTCATGTCGCCAGGTATTATATAGCGATGGGTCATTCCGCTACATCTATGGCAATGGTTCATGCCTCCAGGTATTATATAGTGATGGGTCATTCCGCTAATTCTATGGTGATGATTCATACCGCCAGATATCTATAATTAATTTATGCCGCTGATTCTATAGCGATGGGTTATGCCGCCATGTACGTAGCATGAGATTACGCCGCCTTCGAGCGATGGGTGCTGCTTACGTGCTGTTGGGCGGTGGATACAGGTATGCCGCTATCTTGTTAGCGATGAGTTATGGTACGTGGCTATTTTATTAGCGTTATTTTTGATGTCATGCATTGATATATATATGTAAGGACCCCCGTGCCCTTAACCCGTTATTAGTGTATTAAGCCATATCATTAGTGCATATAATCATACTATCAGGGGAAAATCATATGCAAGTGCAACACCATATGCTATCCAGAAAATTTCTTGCATTTAAACCACATAATATTCAAATTCCCCAACCATGATTATCCATATAGCATGCACCCTCATAACACACTAACATACTCTTAGTTCATTTAGCAATCCTATATCTAATTGCGTGCAAACCATAAATGAACAGAGAAGAGCCGTAGCCCGTTTATACATTCCATATACACGTAATATGTACTCACATAAGAGTACTCAAATGAATGCGCGTGTATCTAATGTATAAAACACTCTACTGGGTACCGTTACTGGTGCTTCGATCCTGGAAGCACCTCTCAAGCGCAACTCGATCTCGACTCTGGATCTGAGCGCCTGTCCATCCAGCTCTGGTACCACTAATGTAAGGACCCTAGTTCCTTAAGTGCGGATTAAGGCGTAAATAAAAATTTCCATGCATAAACAGAGTATAAAGGTTGTGTTGATGCCCTGAGCTATTAAATTACAGTGCCAAAATAAAGTTCCAAAAGGGATTAGTTACATTCCCAACCAATGGATGCTAATCCTATAGCTTTACACTACTCCTAGAGTAGATTTTATGCAAAAGAATAAGCCTGCTACCAAGAGCACTCCTCACTAGCTCATCGCATCAACCCGCCTTAGCCCCTTCCGCCCAAAAGTACCTACAGGAACAACCCCAAAACCATGAGCATGTATATAAATCATATCCACAATAATATGATCATAATTCAATGCATAAACCGTAAATGCAATTCACTTCCTGTATTTAACACATTTAAAAGCTCCCTTGGTTGTCCCTGTATCACACATAATCAAAGGATTATAATGCCAATATGCATGTCATGACATGTATCCATTCCGTGTATGCCAATGGCCAATTTCCAGTCTTATTATATCAGTGGCATAATACCCATCGCGTTAACATGATAGCGGAAATACCAGCGGCACTAATATCCCTCGCTATAAATATGACAGCGGTCGTGTTCTTCGCTTCATATTAGCGGCAAATATTCTCTCATCGCTATGGTATGGCAGCGGCAAGTATTCACATCGCTACGCCACTGGCGGCAAGTATTCTCCATCACTGGAATATAAATCCCGACTCATAATCCTATGCAACAATGCATCCAATATACACATGCAACCAAAATGCATGACCAAACCATGTATGCAATCCATGATGCATAAACAAGACCCCATATGCAACCACAATGCATAATCAATTCCATGTGTGCAACCGTAATGCATAACCAATTCAAAGCGTAATAAATACGTTTTACCGTCTGATGCCCGTACGTCTCACTACGTACCTTAGTTCCAAAAGTGGAGATATCGTGGAACTTTATCTCCTTTGATGTGTGGCTACCTGGGATGGTTCTACACAATCACATGAATCCATATTAGAAGCCAATAAATGAACCATTACCAAAAACATCATCATTTAGAACAAAATCCCAAAACCCACATTTTATGCCTTGCGATCGATCGGTCCCTAAGCCCCGATCGATCGCTAAGTGAAGAAAAATAGGCATTCAAGTACTGCCTCCACCGATCGATCGAAACTTTTTATCGATCGATCGAGACATCACACCGATCGATCGGAACAAAATTACCGATCGATCGGTAAGTTCATTTCACGCCTTGCTCAGGCTCTGCCCTGCTCGATCGATCGGACCCATTTTTCGATCGATCGAGCAGCCCTGTTCCTGCGAGAAACTTCCAAGTATGAGCTTCCAACAACACCTTAACTCACATACAACCAAGATCAACCACCATTCTCAACATTTAACCACAAAACAACCTTAAAATACATTCCCCAAACATAAACAACATGCTGGACCAAGATCCACCCTTTTAACCCCAAAAACAAGCTACAAACTCAACCAAAACTCAACAAGACTTCACCATAATGAAAGCTTACCACTTGAGCTTTAAGTTTTTAGCAAGAACTCCCAAAAAGACCCCTTTTTCAAAGCTTTCTCCTCCTCTCTTGTTGCAGAAACGAAAATGGAAGCTTTGGATAATGGAGGGGGTTGTAGGGACATAAAGTTGATAGAGAGGGGTGATGGGATATAAAGGTATGTGCAAGTGGCTCCCTTGCCATATATGGGATTTAAATGTGTATCAAGACACAAGTATGGTGTATAGAATACCCCAACATGATATTTTAAAAGCATTTTACCACAATGCACCAAAATCACCATTTAAAATCATGCTTTACCAAATAAATACAACCCATTTCATTTAAGCCATTAAGATACCCAAACACCCAAAATGCATAACATGAACCCTGAAATGCTCTACCGGGTCACGCCTACCATGTGACAAGCATTTGACCAAGATAATTAGTCCCAACACATAATCTAATTATCACCATAAGATCACATAAACATAATTAATGCCCAAATTGCAATTAATTATTTTGGGATATCACAATATATATATATATATATATATATACCGTCATGTGTTTGACGATGAGATTATGGATGTCGTGTATCGACATATACCGTCACGAGTTCACGATGTTATTTTGGATGTCATATGTCGACATGTACCGTCACGGGATGACGATGATATATGGGATGTTCTATGGAGACGTGTAATGTCCTTTCGATGAATAACATGTCTTAGTGTATGTATTTAGTCGTGTGGTTTGAGTGCCGATGATGAGCACAGGTGGTGTCTACGTCACCCGTTGACGAGACCATTATGCCGAGCAGGTTTGCTAGATGAATTATTGGATGCACTGTACCGGTGAGTGTACTGCATCATGCATTTGAGGTAAATATTTTACGAGTAGTGGTACCTTTGGGTATACTCGTTAGGATGGCTATGGCCAAGTGGTTTGTGATAGGAGTAGTTATTGAGGGAACTACATTATACCGATGTGACATGTGGTGGACATGATCACATTCACACATAAAGGTGTGAGATAAATCCTTATGGATTAGGATTGCATTTTGGTTGAGTAGGACACCGGGATGTCCATTGTGCATTGGTGTTTTAGAGAAATATTGGGTGATCACCGACTCCTCTAAATTGATGTTACGGTATGGTATACCGGGATAGAACGTATTATACGTTGGTAGGTTTGGTATAAACCTAAGGAGGCAGCGATTTGCTAGCCAGGTATTGTTGCAGTGATATAGTGTGCTTGTCTTAGCCATTATACTGCTCGTTGGAACCGAGTCTGGTGAATCGTATGACGATACGATAAGGATTATGGTGGACTCTTGTAGTCACTTTGTGGCTTAAGGCTTGAGGCAGGAAATACCTCACGATGGCGTTTATACGTCAAATGTCTGGGACATCTAAATTTAGTTGGGAGTACCAACATGAGTGTCAACAAGTTAATTAGGGCTAGTTGAGTATCCTTGCATATGGAATGCAATGGGGGACACAATTGGATTGTGAGATATAGTTAGTGGGGTGACACTGCTATACTGATTTTATCTCTTGGAGAGATTTGGTTTGCACTGTCATGGAGACAGCTAGTATTGGTCGAGAGTTGATTGTGAATCAGCCATGGTAAGCATTACTGGTGTTGGACTGAGTAATGGCTTTTATGTTCCGAGAGACGTACGATGAGACGTCTCCGGGGAAATGCTCGAGATTGTGGAGTACTATGGCATTCGTATATAACATCGTTAGAATGAGTATGCGTAGTGTATACAGGTTTCGATTTGGGAATAGTGGCATTGATGCCCTTCTGGACCAGTTGTGTATTTATTGGTTACGGGATATATTTTGGTATAAATATACCCAGTTTTCCGAATTGTGGTTCGAGGTCGGAGGGTCATGGATTTCATGACACTTTCCTTATGAGGAAAGCGGTATTGATATACCTACCGGTTGGGAATCTTTGGGAAATTCAACGAGTCAGTTGTGTGGTGTGTTGATCTGGGAATCACAACATTGGTAGTTGATTTGTCAATCATCATTCTCCACTGGGTGAGAATAACCGAGGATTGACAGTTGTATTTGGAGCTCATGGGTATGATTGGAGATACTCGAGCCGAGTGCATTGAGTATGCATGTAGTATTGGTACTTAGTCATGTATAACGGCGTGTGTATAAAAATGCCAGTATTTTCTTGGTAATCGTCGAGCATTGGTTTAGTATGCTTGGATGAATGAATCTCCGGTGAGAGATTGTGGCACCTTGAGATTAGTAATCTGAATTACACGATGTATTCTGAAGAATGATCGTGAGGCCTGGTTGACTTCCTCCGAGGAGGAATAATAGTATTTTGGGGGCATAGTAATTCTTTACTGGATAATTCGATAGCCTCCCTGTGTTAGGATTGTTAAATCCTTGTGTAAACGAGGGATTTCCATGATTCGGATTTGTTAGGTGTCGTGGTTGACACGTGTGGCGGGAATGCAATTGATTTTCTTGCATGTCCTTTTTGAGAACTTGAGGCTTTGTGGAGTCTCGATGGTGTGTTTGGACCAAGAGGCGATTTCTTGGAACACACGGATCTAGACATCTTTAGAGATCTATGTTGGAATCACGATGATTCGTTTGGTTAGCAGTTAAGATTGACTGACTGCTTTTGGGTGGTTAGCATCGGGGTATGCTGACATTCTTTGAGATGGTGTTGATCTGGGAGATTTACTCCATTCCAGGTTTTGGTACGAGGTCGGTGTACTTGCGGTTGGTATGTCGTTCATGATATGTTCATGACTCGACGATGTTGATCCGTTTGGATTATGTGGTCTCGGCGATACGTGGAGTACGCCTATACAAATTTCGAGGACAAAATTTTATTAGTGGGGGATAATTGTGATGCCCGGGAACTAATATCGTTAATCCTGGTGTGGTAATGATCCTCAAGGGAGTTTATTGGTGGCAATTATGAATTAATTGCGGTGTTGGGACACCCGAGAACGTAAATCGGATATTTTGGGATCGTTGGATCCAAAGGGGTGAGATTGTATTCTCATCGTGGTGAAAAACCTTGGAATTGGGATTTTGGTGGGATCTGGGGTTCGGAGTACTTTGTGCTGAGGCTGGTAATGGAAATAGAGATTGAGAGGTAATTATTGAAAACAGATGATTTTTAATGAATCATGATGTATTTGTGGAGGTATTGGTATTTTGGAGCCTTGATACTATATATACCAAGTGGACTCGGTGTTTCATCGTTGCACGAAATATCTTCTCTCTCTCTTCTCTCTCCCTCTCTCCTCGCTTTCCACCCATTTCCCCCAAACCCCTATTTTCTTCCTTTGGAAGAATTGGCTGGAAGCTCGGCTCCGGAGCCTGTTTTCTCGAAGAAAAGTTGGTAATCTCCTTCCCCTCGCCTTTATCTTCGATTTGGTAGTAGTATTGTAGAGTTTTGTTGAGTTTTGGGTTGGTTATGGAATTTGGAGATTTTTGGTTAAAATCCAAAGTTGAGTTTTTGGAGCTTTTATTGGTTTTAAATGGAATATTTGAGGTGTAGGGGGTGTTTGTTTTGAGTTTGGGTGTGAAAAACACCATTGAAGCTCGAGTTTTTCGGAAAATCGCAGGTCGCGATCGATCGCGGATTGCATGCCGATCGATCGTGATGAGTAGCTGATTTTTGTGGAAGATGCACAGTGCGGCGATCGATCGCTAAGTCTCAGCGATTTCGCGCTCGATCGCGAGTGTGTTCTGTTTGGCCACTGTATTGCGCGATCGATCGTGATGAAATCGTCGATCGATCGCGGCTCGTAGGAAGGGGTTTTTTCAAAAATTTTGGAAAATGTCGGGATTTTGGAATCGAGGTTTAATTAGCCAATTTCAGGGGTAATGTCTACATTCCAATGAGAGTGCTATACCTTTAAAATGGATTGGTTGGAGCTAAGTTTTAATAAAGATTGGAATGCTCCATTTATTAATTGGTTAACTTTTGAACTTGTAAAATGGAATATATTTGGGTATTATGCATGCATAGCCGGAGTCTTTTAAAATGGTTAATCGTCATGAATTAACGATGGGTTTAGAGGATTGTGAACGTGCTTGGGCACGTGGTTGCATGCTTGAAGTTTAATTGTGGATTATTAATTGTATTTAGCACATAATTCATCAGTCACGGGACTAAGGCTAGGTTGGACTCGAACTACGGAATTATAAGGTACGTATAATGTACGATCATAGGCTTTTATATTATTGCAACTGTGAAATGCATGGTTAATTGTATTTGCAATAAATGGATATATATTGGGAATCATATGGTCGCTTTTGAGCGAGCAATGATTGGAAGATGTCGCCGTTGAGCGAACATCGGTTATGACGCCGCCGCCGCTGTTGAGCGTGCGTGAGATTAAAATGCCGCTATTGTAGAGCGAGCGATGAAATAGAACCATGAAACCATTAGTGAGATATATGGAATGTCTGTAATCATTATTTAATGATATGGTATCGGCATATGGGGAAACATATTTGTTAATCAATGTAATGATTAACTGATTTTTGAGAATTTGATGGTTTCGGTTATTTTGAGAACAGGAACAGCACAGGGGATCCCGGATAATGCCATCCAGTGAGTGTCTTTTAATATTCATAGCCTTTACATTGTGAAAATAATGAATTGTAATATTGTGCTTATTGGATTTGGAATATTGGCATGCTCACCCCGTGTGTGTGTTGTCTCTGTTGGGGCAGGTAATAGGTACATCGATGGCTTTGGAGTTGAGCTCGAGCTATGGATTTGGAGGTGCTTCCAGGATCGAAGTACCAGTGACGGTATTGAGCATAGTGTTTATACATTTGATACACATACATTTGTTGATGCTCGCATGTGGGCACTATTATGTGTATATGGGTTGTATAAAGAAGGCAATGGCCTTTCTCTTTTCATTTATGCGTTGCATGCAATTAATTAGGAATTGCAAAATGAATTCAGAGCATGTTAGTGTATGTATAAAGGTGCATGTTATGTTTATGGACTATGTTGGGGGAAAGTTAGACATTATATTGAATAATGTAAGAAATTTTATAGATGGCATTTCATGCTAGGGTTGCATGTAATCTTTTCCCTCTGATAACATTATTGTATGCACTAATGGCATGGGTTAATACACTAATAATGGGTTAAGGGCACGGGGGTCCTTACAGATCCAAAATAGATTGATGGAACTTTAGCTGATTCAAATTGGATAGAGGCTATGCAAGAATAGCTCAATCAATTCGAACAAAATCAGGTGTGGAGTCTAAATCCTAGACCGGGAAATCAGTCTGTCATCGGAACCAGATGGGTATTCAGAAACAAGCTCGACGCAAATGGCGTGGTAGTTAGAAATAAAGCTAGGCTGATTGCGCAAGGTTTCAGACAAGAAGATGGTGTCGACTTTGATGAATCATTTTCATTAATTGCCAGACTTGAAGTGATACGAATTTTTCTCGCCTAGGTTTCCTACATGAAGTCAAAGTATATCAAATGGACGTGAAGTGTGCATTTTTGAATGGTAAGCTTCATGAGGAAGTCTGCATGGAACAACCTACTAGGTTTCTTAATCACTCTTTTCCAAATCATGTGTATCTGTTAAACAAAGTAGTGTATGGAATTATACAAGCACCAAGAGCCTGATATGACATTTTGTCTCAATTCTTACTAGAACATGATTTCTAGATAGGCTCGGTAGATAAGATTCTTTTTAAATTTACTAAGGGGGAACATACATTGTTATTTCAGATCTATGTTGATGACATTATTTTTAGGTCAACTAACCCCAAATTGTGTGAGAAATTTTCTAAGCTAATGCAAAGTAAATTCGAGATGAGCATGATGGGAGAATTCATTCTTCCTGGGTCTGCAAGGCAAACAACTCAACAATGGAATCTTCATAAATCGAACCAAGTACACAAATGAACTACTTAAAAGGCTTGGTATGAAAACTTGCTCAACTCTATTGAGTTCATCAATCAAACTAGACAAAGATGAAGGGGGAACCAATTGATGTAACAATGTATCGCGGTCTAATCGGATCATTGTTATACTTAACTGAGAACCAGCCTTATATAATGTTTTCAGTTTGCATGTGCGCCATATTTCAGTATGATCCAAAGCAATCTCACTTCATAGCTGCTAAAAAAATATTAGAATATCTAAAAGGCTCACAAAACGTTAGTATCTGGTATCCCAAAGATTCAAATTTCAATTTTATTGGATATTCAGATGCTGACTATGCATGATGCAAGATTGATCGCAAAAGCACCAGTGGAACGTGCCAATTCTTAGGTGAAAGACTGATCTCTTGGTTTAGCAAAAAGCAAACATCCATAACTGCATCAACAACTCAAGTAGAGTATCTTGCTGCCGGAAGTTGCTGTTTTCAATTGCTCTGGGTTCAACACCAGCTCAGAAATTATGGAATTCAAGTTGTTGAGTCACCAATCATTTGCGACACAAGTGCAATTGCAATCACGTTTAATCCGGTCATGCACTCTCGAACAAAGCATATTGACATCAAACATCATTTTATTCAATATCACGTCATGAAGAAAGCTATACGGATCGAGTACATCTCAACAGATCAGCAAGTTGTAGACATCTTCACTAAACCACTCACAGAGGCTAAGTTTAATTATTTTCGTCATATTCTTGGTTTAATAGATTTACGTTAAACTATTTTAATTCAATGTGCGCTTAGCTTTGTTAATTAAAGACTGTTTACTAGAGCATACTGATAATACAAAAGTAAGTAAGATAAAGAATCGTTCTAATCCTCAGATCGATCTTTATCGATATGATGTTATCTAGTAGTCTGACTCAAAACACTCTTTTAGTATTTATCAAAGGAATTTTTACCAACAGCTCGGACTGACTTACTTTAATCGCCTTTAACCTAGTCATATATCTATACATCCAAATTTTAATTTCAAACGTCACTTAACGGGATGCAGACACGTGTCTGGCATATCCATATTTACTAGCTGTACATTATCTTCCTCATTCCAACATTTACCATCTACACTTCAATTAAACACTACAATGTATATCTCTCTCTAAATCTCGTTTATTCTTAAAACGTGTTTATCAATTCCAAACGTGTTTATCAATTCCAAATGGCTACTATTACTCACAAGTCCTTATCTGTAGAGTTTGACGTCATTTATCGTATGGACGACCACGAGATGGTCTTGATATTCAAGAACTTGGAAGCTTCGGGCCTGAAGAAACTTATGGAGTCAGATACTGTGGTTTACGAAGCTGATAATCGAGAACTCTTTGCCAATGCAACTTCAAGCCACAAATCGGTCTCCTCTACTATTAATGGCAAAGCTTTTGAATTTTCTCAGGAACAGTTTGCGGAGTTGTTCGGTCTGCCTTCTCTAGGACTGACTGATTTTGCCCAACTCTCCAAGGCAACACTAGATGAGTTCCATAGAAGAGTTCCATATTCAGTCTCGCACTCAAACCTGCCTTCAAGAAGAATGAGACATTTTTTCACTTCCAAGTGCTCTGTGATATTCTCGGAAAACCCCTTTTGAGCAAAGCTGGAGATTTTGATACAGTTATCGTTGAGCTGTTCGGAGCAATGTCGGCGATCTTCTCCGGCATTAATGTAAACTGGTCTTACATTCTCTTTGGTGTTCTGTTGGATATAATCAACTTACCAAAACAATCAGTTTGCTTTGCTATCCCTCTGAGTAGAGTGATCGAGACCATGAGCGTCGGGTTGGGGAAGACTACTGCACTAAGAGTTGTCAATATTTTTAATCCCAAAGGACTTGCCAAGAGTGCCCCTCCAACATCTTCTGAGATAATGCTGGATGTAAAAATGGAAATCGGAGCAGAACAGGCCGGACAGATGAATACTAAGGCCAAAAGAAAGAATGTGGTGCTCAGACTGACTCCGATGAAACCCCATCTGTTTCAGCCACCTCACCTATCACCAAGCCTCCACCAAAGAAACCTCGCACCCAACCTACCAAGTCCCTAAAAGTCTTAAACCCTAAACCCATCTCCACCATCCCTCCACAACAAACAGCCCAAGATCCACCATCCACCATACCTAAAGCCTCACCAGACAAAAATGGATTGTTATCAAAGAACTGGTGAATATACTCAATCTTTACTTAAACTAGCTTCCACGACTGGTAAAGGCAAGACATTCATCACTGAAACTACTCCTACCAAGCCCAAATCTGCTGCCCAGACAACCATTGATTTAGCTATGAAAGATGTTGAAGAGAAAGTGCAGGCCAGACAACCATTTTGATGAATGGGTTGAGTACACAATGGTCAATCACTTCGACTCTTCTTTGGGAAGCTAAAGCGACTCCACTCCACCTCCCAATCCGGTCGAACCAACACCAGCACAAGAAAGAGCAAGCTCCGAAACTACCTATGGACATTGATCATCCAAGTTCCAGCTCGGGAAAAGTTGTTACTGATAAGTGTCAATTTTACACTTATCTAGCTATAAATTTCTAATGATTTTCGTATTGATTCCTGGATAATTTTACGATTTTTGGTATATATTTGTATGTTTCAGGAATAAAGGTTGAAATGCATAAAAGTGGAGGAAATGAGCTAAAATGTTGAAAAATGACCAAACCGAGCGAACACGTTGAAGGAAGGACAAAAATCACACTCATGCAGCGATCGATCACAGAGAATGAGGAGATCGATCGCCTGCCAGCAGAAAGTTGAATAAACAAATTTTACAGCTCATCGATCGATTGCCCCATTTTGGCGATCGATCGCCAAGCGGCAGAAAGATAACTCGATAGATCGCGAGGAAGTGGCGATCGATCGCCCAGACAAATTTTCTGAAAAATACATTTCTTTTAGAGTTTGTGTCCAACAAGAAAGCTTAATATTCCCTTTCCTCTATAAATTGGGCACGAAAACACAATGCATACTTTACAACCTAGGAAGAGCCTCCATTCACCATCCACCTTTACCATCAACCACAATCCATCCATAAATCATCCTAGCTTTGGAACAAGCCAACAAGGAGATTCAAGAGATGATCAAGAAGGAATCGAGAGAGGAAGCAAGGATCTACGAACGAAGTCGACATCGGGATCTTTTTCTTTGTCTTTAATTCTTAGTTTGTTTTGCTATTCACGTTACTATGTTGAACTAAGTTTATTTATTGAGGCTAGACGAACCTTTGTCATGTACCTACGATTTGATGATTTAATGATTTAATTCTTATAATTCTTTGAGTACGTGTTTATGTTCTTCATGCTTTTACAGGATTGATTACCTTTGAGTGATGTTAGTATCGTAATTGAGATCGAGAGATGAATTTATGGTACGTAATTAATAACTCATACCGTGGATTTCAGAGTGAGATCGAGAGATGAAGTCAAATACATGTATGATAGCCATTGATATCTGGTAATCGAAAGCTAGAAGTTTTCACGGATCTTAATTCAATATTAAGTTGTTAAATAAGTACACGAGAGTGACTTACTGCAATTTGATATTAGGTTTAATATATCCCGAGAGAGTATATTAGATAAATTCGGAGAACTCGTCACCTTAGAAATATTTGGATATTCAATCGAGAATTGTAGGAGATTGCATTGGTGAGCCGACGTCTCGATAATATTCTCTAGCGGAATTTTCTCGTTTACTTTGATTGACTTGGTTGGATTAGTAGTTAATTTAGTTATTTAGTATTTTATTTAATTCAATTTCGTAGGTTAAATATAGTTAAAAGCATCTTATTTGGTACTTGTTTGTTAGTCCATGTGGGTTCGACAATCCGTATTATTTCTATCTATACTAAAACTTGACAACCGTGCACTTGCGGTATAAAATCGCTACATTGGAATTTTTTGTTTAAATAAATAGCAACCAGTTACTGCACCAGAGCTTGAGATAGTAGAGCAGCCACCGCCTAATGCTCCTACTACCGAAGAAGTTGATACCATGGCCCTGCTGTTAAAATATCACTTGTTGTATCCCCTTCACTCGAGTCAAATCTTGCAACAGCGCTGCCTGGTGACCAAGCCTCTCTTGCATCTCCAAACATGGTTACTACAACATATATTGAAGAGGTTGTAGATGTTGGACTTGTAGTTTCTGGCATTGTTCAGGAATTACATTCTGAAGAACATGAACAACAGATCTCTCCTCATACCACCAAGGAAGTAATAGCTCCACCAAAATCAGTCCAACCAGCACATCCTACTAACAAAGATGAACTTGTACAACAATATTCTAAGGAACTATTTGAGCTGATCCGCTCTGAGCCAAGCCAGCTTGTTGCACCTATCATCTTGCCACATGCCTATGCACCCATTCAAGCATTCACTCACGAGATTGACCTTGAGCCCAAATCTGTATCTTTTGGTAAAGGCAAAGAACTCGTTGTGCAGTTTGCTGAAGCCGATCCAGAGTTCTCTGATCTTGATGACATTCCATTAGTGGCAGAGTCTCTCAAAACACTGTCTGATAACTTTCTTTTTCTCTCTCGGTGAGTAAGGGAAGTTCACATGGATCAAAAGGTTGTCACTCTGGACTACAATCATTTCTGGGACAAGATGAATGAAGGCATAGCTCTATTACAACGTGGTCTGGACAATATGTTCAACCAACATCTCACTTACAAGAACAGCCTGCAAAAAGGACAGGCCAAGCTGGCTGCTGCAATCAAAACCTCTGTGGCTAAATCTCTCCTTGCCCAAGATCATAATTTGGATGCGATTTGTGCTCAGCTTACTCAAATCATGGACTTCCTTCAGAACTTTGCTGATGCCAAAAAGGGGGGAAAACAGGGATAAGCCAGTACTACTAAGAAGTCGTCTGTTTCTAGGCTATCAGGACATTACAAGAGATAATCTATTATTGTACTTGTACTCAGCGGTAGTATCTTAATGAAAGTTTAGTCTTTGAAAATCAGTCTTGTTCATTTATTTTGAATCGTTCATTTATTTTGAACTAAAAGACTCAAAGACATAAACCGGTCTGAAAGAAGAAGGTAGTTCATATTTTGAACATAACTAATATAATCGTCTATAAGAAAAATGATCTAAGTTTTGTCATCATAAAAAAGTGGGAATTTGTTGGTTCAAGATTTTAAAGATGACAAAAACAGATCAGATTGAAGAACACAGACTGATACTGAACTAAACAGATCAGACCAAACCAGACAGAATGATATCAGAACAGACCGACCCAGACGACTCAATACCATTGTATAAATCAGTCTGGAAGATCAGTGACTATTTATTGAAGCATTTAATGATGCATTTAATGCTGAAAAGGACTTATTACAACCGTTGACAAAAGCTACCTTAAAGGGTAACTATACGAAAGAGATCATGTCTGACAAACGCTGAAAGAACAGACGAGAAAAGGAAAGTCTTCACAATGACCAAGACAGAAGACTTTAATTCGTAGCCATATACACTTTTCAAAAGATGAAATTGACAGAGTTCAGAGTTGCACATAAAATGAAATATTAACATTGACAGAGACGCCTATATAAAGATGCAATTTAAATTATCAGAAAACGTATACACTACCAATATTCATCATCAAACATTTATTCGAGCAGAACTCTATCATAAAAAATCCAATTGTGTCGATCTGCTCAAAATCTTAAAACAGATTTACTGTTGTATCTGTCAGACACTTGTATCTGAACAGATTGAGTGCTACGAATTTCAGTCTGGTAGTGGATAAATCCAGCTGAATCGGGGTCATACATTTTTTTGTATGACTCAAAGCCTTCTAATGAACCTTTCCTTAAGTGGAAGAAGGGGAGACGTAGAAAGAATTGCCTTCGAACTTCCAAAAATATATCCATTCTATTTACATTCTGCACTCGTTTGTGTTTAAGTCATCAGACCGATCTTCCTAACCTGAAGATATTCCGCACTCATTCTAAAAGTGGTCTGTTGAGCTTAGTTTGATTAAAAAGTAGATCTCATATGCTAACCCAACTGTAATAAATCCGTTCAAAAGAAAAAGAACCAAAATTAGTAGAGTGTTTATTCAACCCCCTCTAAACACTCTCATCCGATCCTAATAGGTTTAGAAATCAATAAGGGGTATTTTAGTAAAAACAAAATGCCTAATACACTAAGGTACCGTTTGAAGTGATGGATGTGATAAGTAATGTAAAGATTAAAAAGTTATGAAATGATTGTAAAAATAAATTGTGATAAGTTATATGATGTTTGATTGGGAGATAAGGTATGTGATAAGGATTATTCTTTGATATAAAGACTAAAATACCCTCATCAATGCAATAATATATATATATATATGTATATGTATAACATTTTGATTATTATATAATATTGTAATAATAAAATATAATAATCATAATATATTAATATATACATATATACGTGTATATATATGAATATATAATATATAGATAAATAGATAATAATAATAACAATAATATATAGATATATTATATTATAGGAATAATAATAGAATAATTAAAAATAGATAATCATAATCAAAATATATATATATATAAATACCTATATATAATAATAATAAGATATAATATATACAATATTGTGTTTAGAAAATAATAATAATAATAATATATAATAATAATCATAATAGAATATAATATATATAGGATATAGATGCAGAAATAATAAGAATAATATTATTATTATTATTAGGATTTAAGAGACATAGATACACAGACATATAGATACAAAAAAGAACAATAATTAGATTATTAGATTAATTTTCGAATAATAGTAATATAATAATAATAATAATTATTATTATTATTGCATAATATATATATATATATTATGATTATTATCTACTATATACATATTATAATAATAATAGGAATATAACAATAATAATTATTATTATTACATATTAATATATATATATATATTTATATTATGATTCTTCTATATATGATTATATAATATATATATATATAATAATAATAATAATATTTATAATAATAATAATTATGTATAGTAATAGTCATAATAATAATATATATATATACACACGTGTATATATATACATAAATAATAATAATAATAATTTATTATTATTTCATATACATATATATGTATATATATGCATATATATATATATGTAATAATACTAATATTATTATTATATTAATAATATATAATAATAATATTAATATAATAATAATAATTATTATTATTATTATTACTACTACATAATGATAATAATAATTATTATTATTACTACATAATAATATTAATAATATATATATATATATATTATTATAGTCATATAATAATAAAATATGATAATAATAATAATAATAATAATATATAAACAATACAAATATAATAATAAAGTTGTAGGAAATAAATTGTAGTTTTTGGCGGGAATTTCAAATTTTGAGATAGTAATAAAAAGGCGGGAAGGGGTATTTATGTCATTTTGTAGCAAAGTGGGATTAGAATGTGATAAATATGATGGGATAATTTTTTTTAAAAAAACAAAACAAACATTGGATGATCTTAGTAATCCCGGGATTACTAATATTATCAAGAACCCCAAACGGTGCCTAAGGCTCCGTTTGGAGTGTTGTATAACTTTTTAATCATTGTATTACTTATCATATCCCATGTTTTTTTTCGATTTTTAACACAAATTATCACACTCTAATCCCACTTTATAACAAAAGGACATAAATGCCCCTTCCCGCATTTTTCACTATCTCAAAATTTAAAATTCCGCCAAAAAATAATTATATATTATTATTATTATTATTATAACTATTATATATATATATATACACACATGCAACGCACGCGTGTATATATATATATATATATATATATATATATAGATATATATATATATATATAATAATAATAAGAATATATATAAATTATATATATTACTATTATTATTATTATTATATATGCATAAATATATATATTATTATGTAATAATAATAATAATTATTATAATATGTTATTAATATAATAATTTATATATATTATATATATACTATTCTTATTATTATTCTTATTATTATTATTATTATTATATATATGTATATATAGACGCACGTATATTTATATATATATATATCTACTATTTACTTCTGTTTATTATTATCTAGTATGATTATTATATATATATATTATAATAATGTATATAAATTATATATATATTATTATTTTTATTATATATACATATAATAATATATATATTATAATTATGTTATTATATATATATTATATTATGATTATTATTATTCTATATTATGATTATTGCATTATATTAATATTATATTATATATATACAATATTTTGACAAATTTATATCCTCCTCAACAACCTTTTGAAATTGAAAAGGAAGGAACGATTCTTAATTTTTCAGCATTTTCAAAATTATTAGAAAATGAGACTTTACAACTCACATGTCAACATATTAATAAATTATTAAAACAACAAAATTACACAAATCTTTTCCTAGTTATTTTAGGAGAACAAATTAATCTATTACATAATAGAATTGAGAATATTAGTACAAAAATTGCACACATTCAACCTTTAGTTGGAATGACACCACCATCGGGTATAATATTAACCACTCCAAATATCCAACCTCCCCCTGAAATCAAGGATTTTAAATTAAAATCAATGGGAGACTTTGAACAATTTTTAGAAAATAAATTTAAAGATTTGAAATTATCTATTTCAGTTTTAGATACTGATTTCCAGGATCAATTATCTCATGGCAATCACAAACAAGTCATTGGTGATCAAATAAATAAATTAAAAAATAGATGGGCCAATAAACCCACTCAAAGCTTATTTTATTATAGTAGGCCATCTCCAATGGATACTCTTCATGAAGAAAATGACCTTAATGGAAATAATAGTTATAGTGGTAAACATATTTATTAATGGAATATTGATGGTTATCCTGACAAACAGATTTATAATCTGGCTCATAGAATGCTTATGTATTCCACTATTTGTAAAAGTAATGGCAATACGGATAAAAATATTGCTAATATGATTATTGCTGGATTTACTGGCCAATTAAAAGGCTGGTGGGATAATTATTTAACTCTAGCTAATAAAGAAGACATCATGAATACAGTTAAACAAGAAAATAACATCATTGTAGAAAATGCTGTCTACACTTTAGTTGTTAATATTATTGATCATTTTACTGGTAGATATTCTGAACAAAATGAAAATATTCGAACACTTTTACAGAATTTAAGATGTAAAACATTAACTGATTTTAGATGGTATAAAGATACATTTCTCAATAGAGTTATGGAATTACAAGATTGTAATAGTTCACATTGGAAATCCAAATTTATTGATGGATTACCTCACCTCTTTGCTGAAAGAGTTAGGAAGAACCTTAGAAAGGATCATATTAATATCCCTTATGATTCCTATACATATGGAAAACTTATTGGCACATGTATCCAAGAAGGATTAGCCCTATGTCATGAAATTAAATTAAATCAACAAATTAAAAGACAAAATTTGTCTGAACGAAAACAATTAGGACAGTTTTGTGAGCAATTTGGTATGGACCTACCATCACAAAATAAGATTTATACTAAAAATAAAACATACAAAAATAAGAAAAATTTTCAAAAACCTTATTATAAGAAAAGGAGAAAATATTCTCAGAAAAGATTAGATCACAAAAGTGAAAGGAAAAAATTTAGACAATCAACTAAAATACCTAAAAAACAAAATATAACTTGTTTTAGATGTGGTCATATAGGTCATTATGCTAATAGATGCAAGATGAAAGAAAAAATTAATACTTTAGATATTCCTGATAATATTAAGGATGCTCTTAATACAATATTAGTACACTCTTCTGATAGTTCTGATTATTCATCAGACTCATCTTATGATTCGAATGATTCAGATGAATCAAAACATCTTCAGGTTTTAGAGAATGAATCTAGTCATTCAGAAACAGATTGTTGTAAACCTTGTTCTATAGGACAACCCTGTATTAAGACTATTTCAGATGAATCAAATGATTTACATTATAAAATATTATCACAATTTCAGGATTTAAATATAAGTACTTTAACTAATACCAATATATTAGAATTTCTCAAATTAGTTAAAGACCCTGAATTAAGATATAAATTAATTGATCAAATGGAAGATATTCCTTCCACTTCAACATCTAATAATATTCCTCGGAATATTATTGATAATTCCAATAATCCTTATTCCATGACAGAAGTTTATAAGCTTCTAAGACAAAGACAATCCAATGATACTCCTACATCAATCAATGATTTGTTTATAGAGATTGATAATCTTAAACAAGAAACTAAATTTCTTCAACACGAAAATAAATTATTTGATACTCGAATTTCTAAATTAGAAGATAATCAAATTTCTAATTCTCCAATTACATCTCCAAAATTTCCTGATAAAGATAATTTTCAATTACCACCTGAACATGATTTTCTGGCAACATTAGAAATTCTAGTTGCTCAAAAATGGTATACTCAGATTACCTTATTAATTGATAATCATTTTTCCAAAACATTTACAACACTTATTGATAGTGGTGCAGATTTAAATGTTATTCAGGAAGGATTAATTCCTACTAGATATTATACCAAAACAACTAATAGTTTATCCCATGCTGGTGGACAGAAATTGGACATACAATATAAACTTCCTCAAGTTTCTATTTGCGTAAATCGAACATGCATAAAAACTAGCTTTTTGTTAGCTAAAGATATTACTAATCAAGTAATACTTGGATCTCCATTTATTACTCAATTATACCCAATTACATATATTGATAATTTAGGTATTCGTGGTACTTTTGAAGGAAAAACTATTTTCCTAAAATTCTTAGATGCTCCTTCACCACGATACATTAATATTATTCATGATCATGTCAAATGAGCTCTGAGTATTTAGAATTATGTAAAAAGGAAATAGAATCCTTATTACAGAAAAAGCTAATTAAGCCGTCTAAATCTCCTTGGTCTTGTACTGCTTTTTCTGTTAATAAAAAGAGTGAACAAGAACGTGGAGTACCAAGATTAGTTATAAATTATAAACCATTAAATAAAGTCTTAAAATGGATAAGACATCCAATCCCTAATAAAAAGGATTTATTAGATCGATTATATGATTCTCTCATATTTTCAAAATTTGATCTGAAATCAGGATATTAGCAAATACAAGTCAATCAAAGTGATACTTATAAAACTGCTTTTAATGTTCCCATAGGACATTATGAGTGGAATGTAATGCATTTTGGTTTAAAAAATGCACCTTCTGAATTTCAACAAATTATGAATGATATTTTTACTCATTATAGTGAGTTTATAATTGTTTATATAGATGATATTTTAGTATACTCTAAAACAATTGAGTTACATATCAAACACTTAGATATGTTTAAGAAAATTATTATTCAAAACGGCTTAGTTATATCTAAACCAAAGATGTCTTTATTTCAAACTGAAATAAGATTCTTAGGCCATAATATTAATAAAGGAAATATAATTCCTATTTCGCGAAGTATAGAATTTGCTTCTAAATTTCCAGATAAAATAATTGATAAAACTCAAGTACAAAGATTTTTAGGAAGTCTAAATTATATTTCTGCTTATTATAAGAATTTAACTCAAGATTCAGCTATTCTATATGATAGACTTAAAAAGGTTCCTAAACCTTGGACTGATGAACATACCAAGGCAGTTCAAACTATTAAGCAAAATGTAAAATACTTACCTTGTTTAATGATAGCAAATCCAAATTGGAATAAAATTATTGAGACAGATGCCTCTGATATTGGTTATGGAGGTATATTGAAACAAATAGATCCTATTTCAAAAAATGAATTTTTAATTAGATTTTATTCTGGCAAATGGAATGACAGTCAGAAAAATTATGCAACTATAGCAAAAGAAGTTCTTGCAATTGTTAAATGTATCTTAAAATTTCAAGATGATTTATATAATCAAAAATTTATAATAAAAACAGATTGTAAGTCAGCTAAATTTATGTTTAATAAAGACTTTAAACATGATGTCTCTAAACAAATGTTTGCTCGTTGGCAAGCTCATTTAGCTCCATTTGATTTCGATATCATATATAAAAAGGTGAAGAAAATTCTCTTCCAGACTTTTTGACTCGTGAATATTTAAATGCTTGAAATATTTTCAGATATGAGTCAATCTTCTAGAGGAACTTCCTCTTATAGAGGAAGGGGTGGCCGAGGAGGCCGATGACAAAATCCAGAGCATATTATAGCTCAACATGGAACACGTAGGCTTATAGCCAGGAATTTATCTCAAGAGCAGGATCCTTTATATCAGGAATTCCTTGCTTTTAGACAACAGAGAGAGGGTAATATCCCTGACACAGAAACAACAACATAATATGCTAATATCGTTAATAACGATGAAGGAGAATCACATAATTTTATCAAAAATGATTATCAGGAAATTATATTTTTCCTTGAAGATATTGATCTAAAATGGGGCAATGAACCTTGGAAAATTATGAACATGTATATTGACACTGCATCATTTGCTTATGGGACATATAAGTCTCGAATTATTACGAGCAATTACTCATAAATAATTCATGCGAAATTACGCGATTTCCTTTAGGACAAAATGAAAATTTTACTTTTAGTAAAATCATTATTAAGCGAGTCATAACTCCAACTGAATTGGAAATATCACCTCTTAAGGAAAAAGAATTTGCTTTTCCTAATAATCAGATGAT
Source organism: Haberlea rhodopensis (assembly GCA_907163345.1). Classification (NCBI taxonomy): domain Eukaryota; kingdom Viridiplantae; phylum Streptophyta; class Magnoliopsida; order Lamiales; family Gesneriaceae; genus Haberlea; species Haberlea rhodopensis. Next base: position 38,132 of record CAJQUN010000901.1, read on the forward strand.
TAAATATAATTATTGGGATTATGTTGAAGCCTTTCATAAAGTCTTCTTCTATGAAAACAATAGAAAACGACATTCGTGGTTTATTAAAATTTGTACTGAAGTATATAAACATGATATTCCAAATTGGTTTATAAATTGGTGGGGCAAATATGGCACTACGCAAAAAATTTTACCAGAAATTTATAAAACCTATTTTGATGAATGGATTGATTTATCTCCTAAATTAATTCAAATGCAACAACAAAGTTCTGGTATAACAGGAATAGCATCTTTCTATTACTTTGTTGAATTTTCTATTCCTTGGATTTGGAAATGGTCGCCAGAAGTATCTTATACTGATACTCACATCCCCTGCCTTAAAAGGAATTTTTATTCAAAATTCTGGGATAAAATGATAAAGGAAAACCCAGACACCAAACAAATGTTTGGAATTGATACTTTGGAACTAATTACGGATACCATTGCTACTTATCAGACGGATAACTTTGTTAAAAATTCGTTTGAGCAACCTTCACCATTTGAGCATATTGCTCGAAAATGCCGAATGAAATCCGAGGTAATGACTAAGGAGAAAATAATTGAGGAATATTTGGATGCAATGAAGAAGGATTTATTAACCAGATTTGATGATGATAACATGTCTGGAAAATCAATTTCTGAAGATTTACAGGATGCACAGGATCCCAATATTCCTTTTGATGATATTTTTGAAACATTCAAAGCCACCATGATGGAAACTGGGTCTACTGGATCCACCTCAAAAGATAAAGACAAGGCTTTATAAAAAGAAGATGCTAATTCCGCATTATCCGGCTCAATGGCAGACAAACTTTAGTGGATATGACTAAAGTGGAATATTTCTTTAATAAAGAATTGTACGATGGAATATATTCCATCCACTATCTTATTATTTTATTTCAGTGCGTCTTCTGTTGTAAATTAGTGTGGTTCCTGTTGCACTTTTTTATTATTAGTCTGTACTGTTTTTATTTTGTGTTTGAAGTCCGGATTTAAAATCCGATGTTTCACTCCTATATAAGGAGCTTTTATTTCCTTTGTTTAGCAGACTGAAAATCATCCACTCTTGTAATATTCCTGATAAAGATAATTTTCAATTACCACCTGAACATGATTTTCTGGCAACATTAGAAATTCTAGTTGCTCAAAAATGGTATACTCAGATTACCTTATTAATTGATAATCATTTTTCCAAAACATTTACAACACTTATTGATAGTGGTGCAGATTTAAATATTATTCAGGAAGGATTAATTCCTACTAGATATTATACCAAAACAACTAATAGTTTATCCCATGCTGGTGGACAGAAATTGGACATACAATATAAACTTCCTCAAGTTTCTATTTGCGTAAATCGAACATGCATAAAAACTAGCTTTTTGTTAGCTAAAGATATTACTAATCAAGTAATACTTGGATCTCCATTTATTACTCAATTATACCCAATTACATATATTGATAATTTAGGTATTCGTGGTACTTTTGAAGGAAAAACTATTTTCCTAAAATTCTTAGATGCTCCTTCACCACGATACATTAATATTATTCATGATCATGTCAAATGAGCTCTGAGTATTTAGAATTATGTAAAAAGGAAATAGAATCCTTATTACAGAAAAAGCTAATTAAGCCGTCTAAATCTCCTTGGTCTTGTACTGCTTTTTCTGTTAATAAAAAGAGTGAACAAGAACGTGGAGTACCAAGATTAGTTATAAATTATAAACCATTAAATAAAGTCTTAAAATGGATAAGACATCCAATCCCTAATAAAAAGGATTTATTAGATCGATTATATGATTCTCTCATATTTTCAAAATTTGATCTGAAATCAGGATATTAGCAAATACAAGTCAATCAAAGTGATACTTATAAAACTGCTTTTAATGTTCCCATAGGACATTATGAGTGGAATGTAATGCATTTTGGTTTAAAAAATGCACCTTCTGAATTTCAACAAATTATGAATGATATTTTTACTCATTATAGTGAGTTTATAATTGTTTATATAGATGATATTTTAGTATACTCTAAAACAATTGAGTTACATATCAAACACTTAGATATGTTTAAGAAAATTATTATTCAAAACGGCTTAGTTATATCTAAACCAAAGATGTCTTTATTTCAAACTGAAATAAGATTCTTAGGCCATAATATTAATAAAGGAAATATAATTCCTATTTCGCGAAGTATAGAATTTGCTTCTAAATTTCCAGATAAAATAATTGATAAAACTCAAGTACAAAGATTTTTAGGAAGTCTAAATTATATTTCTGCTTATTATAAGAATTTAACTCAAGATTCAGCTATTCTATATGATAGACTTAAAAAGGTTCCTAAACCTTGGACTGATGAACATACCAAGGCAGTTCAAACTATTAAGCAAAATGTAAAATACTTACCTTGTTTAATGATAGCAAATCCAAATTGGAATAAAATTATTGAGACAGATGCCTCTGATATTGGTTATGGAGGTATATTGAAACAAATAGATCCTATTTCAAAAAATGAATTTTTAATTAGATTTTATTCTGGCAAATGGAATGACAGTCAGAAAAATTATGCAACTATAGCAAAAGAAGTTCTTGCAATTGTTAAATGTATCTTAAAATTTCAAGATGATTTATATAATCAAAAATTTATAATAAAAACAGATTGTAAGTCAGCTAAATTTATGTTTAATAAAGACTTTAAACATGATGTCTCTAAACAAATGTTTGCTCGTTGGCAAGCTCATTTAGCTCCATTTGATTTCGATATCATATATAAAAAGGTGAAGAAAATTCTCTTCCAGACTTTTTGACTCGTGAATATTTAAATGCTTGAAATATTTTCAGATATGAGTCAATCTTCTAGAGGAACTTCCTCTTATAGAGGAAGGGGTGGCCGAGGAGGCCGATGACAAAATCCAGAGCATATTATAGCTCAACATGGAACACGTAGGCTTATAGCCAGGAATTTATCTCAAGAGCAGGATCCTTTATATCAGGAATTCCTTGCTTTTAGACAACAGAGAGAGGGTAATATCCCTGACACAGAAACAACAACATAATATGCTAATATCGTTAATAACGATGAAGGAGAATCACATAATTTTATCAAAAATGATTATCAGGAAATTATATTTTTCCTTGAAGATATTGATCTAAAATGGGGCAATGAACCTTGGAAAATTATGAACAGGTATATTGACACTGCATCATTTGCTTATGGGACATATAAGTCTCGAATTATTACGAGCAATTACTCATAAATAATTCATGCGAAATTACGCGATTTCCTTTAGGACAAAATGAAAATTTTACTTTTAGTAAAATCATTATTAAGCGAGTCATAACTCCAACTGAATTGGAAATATCACCTCTTAAGGAAAAAGAATTTGCTTTTCCTAATAATCAGATGATTAAATATAATTATTGGGATTATGTTGAAGCCTTTCATAAAGTCTTCTTCTATGAAAACAATAGAAAACGACATTCGTGGTTTATTAAAATTTGTACTGAAGTATATAAACATGATATTCCAAATTGGTTTATAAATTGGTGGGGCAAATATGGCACTACGCAAAAAATTTTACCAGAAATTTATAAAACCTATTTTGATGAATGGATTGATTTATCTCCTAAATTAATTCAAATGCAACAACAAAGTTCTGGTATAACAGGAATAGCATCTTTCTATTACTTTGTTGAATTTTCTATTCCTTGGATTTGGAAATGGTCGCCAGAAGTATCTTATACTGATACTCACATCCCCTGCCTTAAAAGGAATTTTTATTCAAAATTCTGGGATAAAATGATAAAGGAAAACCCAGACACCAAACAAATGTTTGGAATTGATACTTTGGAACTAATTACGGATACCATTGCTACTTATCAGACGGATAACTTTGTTAAAAATTCGTTTGAGCAACCTTCACCATTTGAGCATATTGCTCGAAAATGCCGAATGAAATCCGAGGTAATGACTAAGGAGAAAATAATTGAGGAATATTTGGATGCAATGAAGAAGGATTTATTAACCAGATTTGATGATGATAACATGTCTGGAAAATCAATTTCTGAAGATTTACAGGATGCACAGGATCCCAATATTCCTTTTGATGATATTTTTGAAACATTCAAAGCCACCATGATGGAAACTGGGTCTACTGGATCCACCTCAAAAGATAAAGACAAGGCTTTATAAAAAGAAGATGCTAATTCCGCATTATCCGGCTCAATGGCAGACAAACTTTAGTGGATATGACTAAAGTGGAATATTTCTTTAATAAAGAATTGTACGATGGAATATATTCCATCCACTATCTTATTATTTTATTTCAGTGCGTCTTCTGTTGTAAATTAGTGTGGTTCCTGTTGCACTTTTTTATTATTAGTCTGTACTGTTTTTATTTTGTGTTTGAAGTCCGGATTTAAAATCCGATGTTTCACTCCTATATAAGGAGCTTTTATTTCCTTTGTTTAGCAGACTGAAAATCATCCACTCTTGTAATATTCTCGTTCATCTTAATAAACAGTTTGAATTTGGTTTCAACTACTTTTATTCTGCTCTTCATTTCTGTAAGTATTCTTTTATCTTTATTTTTGTTTTATCATAAATATTATGATAGGCTAAATACTTACTTGTGTTAGCTTAAATCTCATTTACTTACTTATGCCTTGAATTGATCCTTATGTATCTTATGAATAAATCATTCTAGGTTGGAATAGTAAAACTGGCATTTAAGAACTATTGTACTATTGCCCGCTTATGACGAGGTGTGTCGATTAGGGTGTTTTTGTACTGTTATAGTTCAAGAATTGACGGTTTTAATATTCTGTAGAAGTCCTAGGTTCATGATGAATTCATAGGAGGTCTCGAATGGTATCATTATATATTATATATACTATTATTAGTATATATATACATACGCCCAAATATATATATATATATATATATATATATTTATAATTAATGTTCTATATATATAGATAATATTATATTTATATTATGGTTTGATTATTTATATTATGATCACTGTATTATATTAATGTTATATTATTATAGTGAGTATTTTTATGATTATATCTATATATATTATAATTTATATATATAATTTTATTATTATGGTTATTATTATTATTTATTTAGTTTATTAATATTATAATATATATTTTATTATTATATTATAATATAATAATAATTATATATTATTACATATTATATATACTATATATTATAATATACATACTACGTATATATATATATTCATAATTAATATTATATTTTTTATATATTATAATGTAAATAATAATATCTATTATTACATATTATATATACTATTATTATTATTATTATACATACATACATACGTGTATATATATATATATATTATAATTAATGTTATATTTTATTATTATAATAATGAGGGTATTTTTGTTATTTTATCAAATAATAATCCTTATCAAATCTTATCATCCAATCAAACATTATATAATTTATCACATACTATTTTTACAATCATTTCACAACTTTTTAATCATTACATTACTTATCATATCCATCACTTCAAACGGTACCTAAATGTTTAGAAATTGGGCAAATTTGAAAAAAAAATCTTGAAATGTGGATTTATATGAAAAGCTATTTTCTGACCAGATTTAGTTGAATAGTGTTGTTATAATCGGTACATTTTTCCAATTTTCTCAAAAACGGTTTTTAAAGGGCACATATCAATGTATTAAAAACAAAATTGCATATAGATATAGTTCTAAAAACATTTTTCAACTAAATTTAAAAATTCTTTCTCTCTACTAAATCCACATTCCAAACAATTTAATTTAGATAAGTTCATCTTTTTATTTTATTTTATTTTATTTATAAGTATTTTCTTATTCCTTAAATACCACTATTACATCATTACATAAAACAAACTTGCCCAACAAATTCTTTTCGAATGAATGCTATGTTTTGTTATATAATACACTCATATCTGTATAAAGTTGGCAAGTCGACATATTTGTTTGTCTAATTACTTTAATTATATTTCCTTTCTTCTTTTAACGCTTTTTTGCCGTTTTTATGGATTTTCGTGCTTCATTAGTATTGAACTGTTTTTTCGATTATGTGCATATAATTTGTTTGTCAAAATATCTCTTTTATTAAATAAATTTTTTGTAGCAAATTTGAAAAAATATAATGTTACAAACCGAGCATTTACCTTATCTTAAACAATGAAGTCATTTTTTCCTGTGCATCACATTAATATAAGCAAGTGTACCACAATTTTAGTGCAAAAAGTGTTTGTTTTTTGATACATGGACTGCCACATTAATTTGAAAAGAATTAAAACTAAAATCTTTGAACCTTTGTAATTTTAATTGGGATTGATGACCGTAAACAATTGGTTGGCTCCTAAAATCATACTTGGATAGAATTTCCGAAAGATTGTTTTAGTATTTTCAATATTGGTTGGTGTGGATTGGAAAATCACTTTATTAAACTTTTATTATGTAAGATTTTTTAAACAATAAATTTTTTAAATTTTTGGATATAATAATTGAATTAAATTTTCTTATTTTTTCATCTAAAAACAAATTTGAAATTCATAAGAAATATAAAACCAAATCAATGCAATCGAGAAGTAGATAAGAAGATGACTTTTACAACAACAATCCACAAATTTACACTATTCAATCCAAACAACACTGCACAAACTCAACCTCAAACACTAATCAAAACACACCCACATTTTTTAAGCCTAGAAAACTCATTATAAGTATAAACATATTCATTTAATTGAGAATAGATCATTCGAATTTGCTAATTCTCTTCTCTTAATTATTAAGTTAACTTGTTTGTACACTGATGTGTGAAACTAATTTGGATTGCTCACTCACGTGTATTTTTTTTTAAAAAAGTCTTGAGAAAGAAAGGTAGTGTTGTGTTTTCATAGAAGGTTTGGAGGATCAGTTGCCATGGATTGAACATGAATCTTTCAGCAACGGAAATTGAAGAAATTAGCAGAGGAAGAAGAAGAGGATGAAGAATTTGAAGCAGAAGTTGAAGAATAATACGAAGAAGAGTTCCGGAGTGACAAAGGAGATGCATAAGTCTATTTTGATCATTTTAACCTAAAATGTACTTATATGATTTGAAGTTTTTTTTATGGACGACAACAACAACAATTAAGACTTTAATCAAAATGGATTGTGATATGAACCATATAAGAAATCAAGTTGGGTCGTGGTGAGTCTTCTCCAAGTGCTTCTATCGGTCAGAATATCCTTGTTAATCCTTTTAGACTCCAAATCTTTATACATAACTTCGAGACATGTCTTCTTGGAGCGTCCACTTGCTCTCGTGAAATGGTTAAAATTCATGGACTCTACTTGACGAGCATGTGCATTACTGGGCCTACGTCGTATGTAACTTAACCAGCGTAAACGACTTTCTGTATCTTATCTTGTGTACGAGCCACACATACTTCAACTCGAATATCTTCATTCCTTATTTTATCAGGTCTTACCACACATCCAACAAAATATACACATTCTATCACCCTCATCATATGATACCGATCCGTATTTGCCCCCAAAAAAATGTCAAAGATTTGGACCTTTCCGTCTGTCGATCTCACATGACCAAACAAATTTAAGTCATTAGATCTGTATCGAAAAAGTACTTATACACTAATATCTCATTAACATATTATATACCTAGAATGTAACATATTTGGACGATGAGTAGTTAGATCATTTAAAACTACATAAAAAAAATCGGCAACTTCTCATCTTAGTGTAAACATAAGTTACCAATAACCCAAGTATGCTCCATTACTCGTTGATTTATTAAATTTCTTCAGCTTTCCATGCTTTTCTAACATTATGATTAGATAATTTTATAACTCTCTCTTTCTCTCTCTCTCTCTCTCTCTATATATATATATAGATTAATTTCTCGTATTATTTTTTAATATAAAACGTTTTACTTGATGGAATATAAAATGTTTTTTTAAAGCTAATATAAAATGTTTTGTAGATTTGAAATAAAAAAACATATAATTTTTTGGCTTTAAACCTATGTTGCACGGATACGGATACGAATACGCGGGTATGTGGATACGTAGATATGGGTACAACTGCACGGGATTTTTGAAATTTATAGGATACGATACGTCCGGATACGGCAAATTTTATTAATTTATATATATATATAAATATATAATTAATAATATTTGTAAGAAATCATGTTTCAAGAATATAACATCTAAAAATTTCAAGCATATAATCGACATAAACACATTAAAGTGGTTAGGAAATAGGGATCTAGTTAAATAATTTAATTTTAATTACAGTTTCAACCATATTTTTTAAAAAAATTCCCAAAGTTCCCGTATCTAATACGTGTCTAATACGGTCAGCGACGTATCTTGACCGTATCCGAAACATATCAGAAATAAAAACTTATTTTTTGTCCTCAGATACGACACGTGGCGTATCCGATACGTATCGGTGCCGTATCCACACGTATCCGTATCCCAAAAGTATTCGATATTTGACCGAAAAATTTTTAAAGTATTGGTGCAACATAACTTTAAACTAATTGAAAAAAGCTCTCTTTTATTTTCAAAAAAAAAAAAAAAAAACACCTTTTCATCTGTGCAGAGAAATCGTAATTTCTCTCGACTGGAGCACTGGCACAGTAGCCTGGCACTCCATTAAAGCTTGATGGCATGAGTTCCACAAACAATAAACCCGAAACTAACGAAGAAGAAAACCCCAATAAGGCCACTAATGCAAAGGCCTTCTTCGATATCTATGGCCCAGAGGTAATTCTTTTGTTGTTCTTTAATATATGTTGTACTGGGTTTTAGCCCCAGTAAATGTGATGGACTCGTTGTATTTTTTAACCGTGGGTGTTTTTCTTTCTGTATTTAAATTGATTTGCATCAAATATTGTTGCATTTGTTCTTGGATGGTTTACCTTTTATTTTCCCTTGTTGTGGTCCTGTGGCTTTTATTGTGTTATAGTTTATTGGTCGAGTAAGAAGTGAAAGTGGTGTTCGATGTGCTGAAAATGAAGTAAAATATACGGGTTTTGGAGATTTTCTCAAATGGGTTCAGTGTGTCTAAGGCTAGAGTCAAAAGATGGCAACTTTTAAGGACCTTCTAACACAATGAATTTGGTATTTAGTTTGTGTTGCCCTGTCGGAGTGGTGGGAGAATTTTGTATATAGTTTTGGCATAATTGGATTTGGGGCTTATGATATAAAACCATTTAATTAAGTTTGTCGGAATCCCTTTGATAATTTGAATTTAGATGCATGAATGAACCATTGGGATTTACACTCTGAATGATTTTAATAATACAATATATGACATTCGGCTGCGATGCAGGCCAGAGCGGATGTGGTTTTTAAGCAGCCTGAACCAAATACAACCTTAAATCTACATGTATGTCTTGATTTTCTGACCTGAAATTAAATTTCTACTTAGTTTCTTTTGAGGTATTAAACTTTGATGGCATGTGATGTTGCAGGATGTCCAAGGACTTGTCACCTGGGTGCTTGCTGAAGGCTTCATGCCACCATGGGTTTTTATTAAAGTAAAGGACATACATGTTGCTGCATTGGAACTAAGATTTTTGGTTACGCAGGGAATGAAGATTCTTTTTTCAGATTTCTGATGAAATTGTCTCTTTATGTCTGGATGATATACTGGTTACTATGATTCATTAATACAGAATATTTTAGTTGAAGGCACAGTGAAATATCCATGTTTGTAGTCATCATACTTTAGGTGCACTATAAAAAAGTTTGTAGTTTGGCCACTTTCTAACACGACCTGCTTTCAATACAATCAACCTTGTTTTGAAGGCTCTTGTATTTTATCTTTCGAGTAATCTCCAATCATTTTGTTTGGAATGCGGAGAAATGAAGCCTAGTGAGGAGAAACTTTCGATATGGCCCTTTGTGTTGTTTTATAATAATTAAAAGCAGAAACAATAATCACTCTTCCTTTGCTTGGTTTTCTGTAGTTTTATTTCTTTGTTCATTTATTCTCCCAATTTTCTATTTTTTCTGTGAATGTTTAGGTTGCTTTCCTCCTATGTAAGCTAATGCATGTTGTGCTCACAAAATCTTTTTGGACTATCTGCATATGGTCAACATTTATATGAATTTTTCTTATGGTTTTCTAAAACAAGACTTCATATTACACTGCTAGATAAACTCTCCACCATATATTGATTGGTCGTCTCTTTCATTCAAATTATTATACTCTATATGATTGAGCTTACCATCGAACCAGTTTCTTCTGGTTTTGTGTCAACTTGTTTTTGTCTAGGAAATATTTATTTTTTTATTAATTTGGTTTCTTTATTCTCATTTTTATTCTTTCTGTTATTTGAACTATTACGTAGTTTACTACAGGATGCATGTGATTTGAGATTTTTTCACTGATTTATTGCTCTTCTGAAGCGCAGAACAAGCCCCTAATTTCCAAGGTGCTTATGCTTTATGTGCCTGGCCTTGATGCTGCACTTTACTTATCTCAGTCCAAAGTGTTAAAAAGTTTTAAACAAATTTGTGGCATTCCTAGAGCTGTTTTAGCGCTCAGGTAAGTAGTTATTTTACTAAGTTTATGCAAATCTCGAAGTCAAATTATTCTTCTGCTATTCTAACAATTTTGTTTCCTTGTTTTGTTCTGTGCTAGCTGTGTATCAGATGAAATGCAGACTATTGATGCTCTTCTTACGTGTAGAGTGAAAAGAAAAAGGGACGAGGCTGATGTTGATCTAAAGAAACCCACACAAACATCTAATCAAGGTTCGGTTTTGCATCCTGAAGCATCACTAAGTTTTATCTGGCTTTTACGAAGAAACTCCAAGTTCATACGTTTGTGGCATTAATCAATTTTCAAATTTCACGGTTTATGTTTTAACCCAATGTTTCGTTTGTGCTTATACGGCAAAATGACTTTTGATACTTCAGATAAAAATATTTGGTTACTTATAAGCTATTTGGTTGCATGATCTATTGGAATAATGAGTCAGTTTCATCTGATATTGATTGCAAATTTCATCATGGTTGTAGACTTGTAGTCTTTACTGAAGATTTTTTTGGTACATCTAATAGGAACTTGTTCTCTATTGGACAATTCATCTCCTGCTGACTTAACAAAGAACTTGCCATTCCCCTTGACATACTATACTCTTACAGTAAAGCAATTGGAAGATAATGGATACTGTTCCAATAATCCTGGTAATGCCCTGTAAAAGCTGTTTAATGTTACTTTTTTTTTTTTTGTCACTTTGTGTTGTCTTATTTACTTGGTTTAGACTTATGTAGTTCTGTACTATCTGTGGCAAATGCAGAATTTCTTTCAACTCTTCCTGCTCCTTCTGGGAGCCCACCACATCAAGTTTTGGCGCTAGACTGTGAGATGGTGAGTTTTTATGCTGTTTCCTGGTTTAAATGTGAGTTTTTAGTACTAAATATTTACGTAAATATATATCCATTCTGCGTAATAGCACCAGGAGCTATTGCTTATTCCATCAATTGTTTATTTGATATATTCAGGAAGTCTTACTTAAGTGAAATGCAGGCGCACAAGCTCGCTAAAAGAAATTAATTAGACCATCGCATTAGGAGTTAATCTCTAAAAGAAGTCATTTTAGTATCACTAACAGGTTGGATTCTCAATTCCAAAAATAAAAGGAAAGAGTGCATTCAAGAATGCTAATTTTTTTACGTGCTTGGGTTTTTCATTGTTCTTGTGTTAGAGCAGCTCTATTTTCTTAATTTTTTTATGCTTTTTGTAGATTATGTGTTTTATTACTGCTGTATGTTTAAATTTGATTGATTTTCTTCTTAAAGATATATAGTCTCAGGTAAAAACTAATCTAGTGTCCTTTTTACCAGCACTCTTGATTTGTATATTTAATTTTCTAATGGCTCCTTTAGTGCTATTAATTAGTGGTTCATTTGTCGATGTGGAATTTGGTTACCAGTGCATTACATGTGAGGGTTTTGAGCTCACTAGAGTGACTCTGGTGGATATTACAGGACAGGTATAATCTCTGTCTTATCATTATTCCAATCTTCTATCATCTGTCATTCTGTGTACTTTGATGTCAATGACAACATTTGATAAAGTGTACAGAAAAACACAAGCATATGCAGATTTGGTCTAATCCATTTCCTTGGACAAAAAATACCCTTCTTTTAACAAGAAAATCTGGAGGGGCTGTGTCTTAGTTATATATATATATATATTGGGAAATAAGTTAAAATAGCTATTCTTCTGTTTCATAGCTGGACCTAGAAATTTGTGAAAATTTAGTTGATATAATAACTGTTTAGGCTTTTTTACCTCTTGACACATTTATTGTTCTATTATGTAATATTGTTCAAGTATTGAGAAAATTTATATATCTTGATGATTGCACGTATCAAAAGCATCTATTATTTTTTTTTTTTTTGCGGGGGATGTTCTCAATAAGTGGTTTATATAATCAGCAGCGTGACGACTACCATTAAGTGTATATTTTAATTGAGTTTAGGCATGTGTATTGATGTCTATATTAAGTGTAGCACAACTTCAAATTATAGGAATAGGTCAATTCCTTGAAAGGTTATTTGCATGTGGTTTTTTTTTGTTTCATCATCACTTATGATTTTTATTGGGCACGTATAATGGCTAATTTTATCAGATGTTTGCAGGTATTGTTAGATAAACTTGTTAAACCAGCAAATGCTATCACTGATTATAACACAAGGTACTTCCTCAATTTGAGTGCATCCTCTAACTTAATTTGAGCTTCGCTAAAAATTGTGCTACGAGAATCTCTTGTTCTCTGTGAATGAATATGATCATTTTGATCCTCTGTTTTAGTTTGTTGGAAAATACTGATTAGAAGCTTTACTTGTTTGAAATGTTAATTACTTGGACATTTTCTCAATGCATTTTCCATTTCAATTAAAAAGATGATAGGATAATGTGTTCTTTTGAGAAAATCTGAAACATTTCATGGGATATCAATACATTTGTTGCTTTTGAGAATTTTTTAAAATGTTTTTCTCTGAATTTTTCTGCAAGAGTATGCTGCATTTTATTCTGTGAAAATTGCTTGGTCACGAGTCACTTGGTGGAAAGGCATACTGTTCATTATTATATCATATGCCTTGAAATTTTATATCTTGTTGTTGGTTAAGCAATCGGGGCAAACCTATTATCAAGCTTCATTTCAAAATAAAAGGATTACTTTAGACTCTTGTCATTTCAATGTTACAGGTACAGTGGAATCACACCGGAGTTGTTGAATAATGTGACCACGGCACTTAAAGATGTCCAGGTTCAGTTATAACCCTTGTACTTTTTTCTTTCCTTTCTTTTATATAAACTAAAAACTCTATGATTTGACTTGTCAATGTTTTTTTTAATTCTCAAATGCTTCATTTCTCAGGAAGAATTTCTTCAACTGGTTCACAAAGAGACCATCCTCGTCGGACATTCATTAGAAAATGATTTGCGAGCCTTGAAGATTCGACATGACATTGTGATTGATACGGCTGTCTTATATAGGCACCCACACGGTCGTTCTTATAAACCAGCTTTACGTGTCTTAGCCAAGATATTGCTTTCCAAGGAAATACAGGATTCAGGCAAAGGGCATGATAGTATTGAAGATGCCAGATCTGCGTTGGAGCTTGCATTGCTAAAATTTAGGAATGGTATATCATAAATCTCCATCTATTATCGATATATAATTGTGTCTACGTGTAGCTACAGTAAGTGCAACTTATTATTACTTTGTACATTGAGATATATGCTGAATGTAATATCCTGGAAACAGGGCCTGGGTTTGGCTTACCTTCAAAATTTTTGCGGAAAAAACTCTCAACTGTGTTGAATGAATCTGGCAAAACCTCATCTTTGATAGATGGTGTATCTATAGTGAAGCGATATGCCTCTGAGGCATCTCACTCCATTCCAGTATCTTCTGACGATGAAGCTCTGTTGAAAGCCACAAAAGAGGTAAATCTTGACATTTTTGTTTCTTACAAGAAGAATTTGGGTGTAGGATAGGACACGAGCCGGCTCATGGTTCTTCTTCCTGATTACTTATCCGGTTATTCTCAGGCAAAAAACAACAGGGCGCACTTCATTTGGACCCAATTTACAGAGTTGTTCTCTTATTTCAAGAAACAAGCGGAAGATGACGAGCATCTAAACATGAAGATAGCGGAGATGATATCGTTGGTTACATGTAGCAAATCCACAAGTCAGAAAAGCATTATATACAAAGTCACCTCAGAACTAAAAGACATTGTAAGTCGGATTGATAACCGAGTTAGCAGCTTATATGCCAGTCTACCTTGCAACTCAATGCTAGTAATCTGTACCGGCCATGGAGACACCGCAATTGTACAAAAGTAAGTTTTTACGATGTAATCTATGATCAGCAGTAAAGTTTATAAAAACATCTCCAACGTTTTATCCAAGTATAATATTATTCAAGGGTTCACAGTTCACACAAGCCGAGAGCTTCACACAATTAACTGTACCACCACTCGTGTTGTATTCGAGTTGTCAAGTGATGCACTCGAACACCAGTCACAATGTGTCTCACTCAAAGTTGTTTGAGCATTAAAAAAAAAACTAGAAATGACTGAAGTTCATTTCAAATCTTTATAGAATCAGTTGTCAGAATAGGTATTTTACTGCAAAAAACCATTGCATGTTACTCGAGCTAAGTTGCCATATTTTTTGTGAAGATTGAGGAAGATTTTGGAGCAAAGGGAGACAACAGTTTGCCGAGAGAAGATAGTGAAAGTGCTTGAAGAGCTTCAAGCCCAAGCTGAAGTTGGCTTATGTTTTGTCGGTATTAAACACTAACTTTCTGTAATATAATCTTTAGGACTATGTCTTTTAAAATGTTAAATGTTTATGTCCTACTGGAATTTTATTTTGTTCCTTGGTTCTGTTTACGGTTCCAAGAAAGAAAAGAGAAAATAATTCCGAATTTGTGAATTAAAAGCAGAACCCAATTGTGGTGCAATTTACACCACGTGATTTACAAAATTTGAGCTATAGTTTTAAATTCATCATCATTAAATAATCAAATAAACTTTGACTACATTCAAGTTTCCTCAACTTTGCCTTCTTATTTTTTTGTTCCTCCTCGAAGGCGAAATTTTTTGCGCACCGTGCTCGACTCGAAATCGGGTTATTACAAAAGGGGAACATGAGCTCTTCTCAACGTTGACTTATTGATAGTTGCATGTCTTGAATATTTTTTTGAGAAGTTTTTATTTATTTATTTTTTTGCAAGCACAATGAGTATAACGATCGATCTAATTAGATCTGACCATGATTTTATTTTAGGTTTCAAAAAATATTTAAAAATTAGTTTTGAACTCGCCATGCAAGCTCATATATAATATATTCGACCTCGAGCTTGATCGTAAAACATATAGACATAAAATAGTTTTAGTTTGATTTGGCTGAATCGAATGGACATGACTCATTTTACACCCACCACTATCATTGATACATACATTGCCTTAGCTTGAGAAAGTATTTTCCAATTGCTAAATATATGTTTTCTAGTTTGTTAATCTTGCCTGCATCAAGTGACATTCATATTCTATATTATTTATTTAAATTGATGAATTTTTTATTCAACAACTGTTCTTCGATCAATTCTTAAAGAAAAAAAAAATTAAGGAAAAGATGGTTGACTTGGGACCTTAAATGGAGAAGACAACTCCATTCTTCTCTATTCTTGGGAATTAACCTCTTGTCAAGATTTTTTGAAAGTGATTAACAAGGTTAAACTTGTTGAATTCGATAGTGGTGGCTTGTTAGAAAAACACAATGCAAATGGAATGTACTCGACCAAATCTGCTTACAATGTGTTGTTGGAAGAGGTAATGGTAGCTGATGATTATCACCAACTTCTTTCATCAATATGGTGTAAAGTGACTCCTGCTAAAGCTATATTCATCGGTTGGAAACTCCTGTCACTATGTTTTTTCGTATGGAGTATGGCGTGTGGTGTATGCATGGTTGTCTCTGTTTTCGGTGGGAGCTGCTAAGCCAGTTGATCTCTTAGCTCATCATGAAGGGTTGCACATGGATGGAATACCGAAGAATTTATGGACAATGTTATGGGTATGCACTGTGTGGTGTATCTGGAATGAAAGGAACAAGAGTATTTTTAATGGTATGAAAATCGATGCCAGTCTAGTGGTGGAAAAGATCATAATTCACAGTTGGTTATGGGTTAAAGCTAGACATAAAATTTCATGTTATTATTCTCTTAGCGATTGGTTTAGGGAGTCAATTGTATGCCTTAAATCTTTGTAACTTAAAGTTATATTGCTCTTAGTTTTAATCATTGTATCTGGCTGAGTACCCCTTATACTCTTTCTAAAAATATATTTTTCCTTTTTTTAAAAAAAAAGAAAAGAAAAGATGGCTGACAAAGAAAACGTTTAATGAATTCAGATTTTAAATCCCAAAATTCAAATCCTATCGGTAATTTCAGATTAATTTATTCCAAAATTATTTAATTTTAAGATATATTTTTAAATCAAAACAGGTTATTTCAAATAATCGATTATGAAAATAATTTATAAGCCATTGTTTGAAAAATGGCAATTTGCAAGCCATTGTTTAAAATTTATTTTTCATAAACTTTTAATACAAACAACACTGTGGTCCAAATACTTATCATTTTACCAACAATTATAGCTGACGATAACGTTACAATTCAAATCTTTTAGACTATAAAACAATTCAAATGCTATGTTTCAGTCACTCTCCCAACAGAGAAATTATTGCCCCCATATGATATCCTTCCGAGTGATCATACACATGATATTGTCTATGATGTCAATTATAAGCTCGATCATCACTTATTACTTTATCAAAAGTTAAAAAAATATGGTAAAAAATAAAAATCAAATATTTTAAACTATATAATAGCATCATTCTCGTATTCATGATCAATTAGGCTATACTTTACGAGGATCAATGGTCGAAAATGTCAATTCCCTTTTGCTCTGTCCACCGCCTAGAAGCAATTTCTTTTCTATATATATGCGTGTCTATCTCTTCTCCTGTCTCCATTGCTTTCTCCACAATTCTTCGCTTTTACTGAAATAAAGTATAAATATTAATTAATATTATACTTTCACATAAGAACCTATACAAAGTACACATATTTAAGCATATGATTAAAATTGATATTAGCAGTTGAACTATATCGGGTACGTATACGTGTGCACAATTCAGATCTGCTCATCTTTCTCTCGATCAGGTCCGCAATCTGGGTTTTGATTTTTGTTGTTTTTTTGTTAAATGGGTTTGTGGAATCGTGGCTTACTAATTTGAAATTTTGTGTTCCAGGTAATAATATGGATTCATCTTCCGGGGCACCGCCAGAATTTGATTATTTGTTTAAGCTGCTGTTGATTGGTGATTCTGGGGTTGGGAAAAGCAGTCTTTTGCTTAGCTTTACTTCTGATACTTTCGAAGATCTCTCTCCCACCATTGGTATCTTTCTTATTCTTCTCCTGTACTTGCGTATCTTTGTTGATTCCTTTATTCGTAGATTACTGTTGGATTCTGGTTTTTTTTTTTTTGGTGATGTGTGCTAGGGGCTATGCTGAAGGTTTGGAGAAATTTTGGTTCATGAATTTGTTCCTGATCAAAACAGTTATTGTTTGCTTTGCTTTTCTTAAGTTTAAGATTTTGGGTTTTGTGTGTGTTCCAAATATTCCCGCTTATATATCATGACATCAAACACAAGATGCCTTATTATGTTAGTATAGTTTGAAATGCTATAGTTGATCTGAAATTTTATGGAATGTGCCTTACTGATTTTTGTTTCGAATTGTTGATGGTTAATTCTGGTTTCTCGGAAATATTTATCTAAAAGAACTATTGGACTCTTCAGAAGGTGGCTTATAGGATGTGTTGACAGCAAAAGGATTCTTTTCTGGCATTTTATTTTTTTGTCTAATAATGCCATCAAGAACATTAACCATGATCAGTATGGGTTTGCGTTGCGTTCCATTTTGATAAAAGAGAAATTTTAATATGAAGTCACTTCTTCCGGTCATACCCATCCTACTGAGTCTGTTTATCTTCATTTTTCTTCTAGTATGCATTCTCTGGTTTGTTAATGTATTTCGTAGTTTTCCTCACATTATTTTTGTTCCTATATTATATCTAATATGTCGAGGTGATATACCAATCTTGCCCCACCTCTTTGATGCCTAAATTGAATCAATACACATTGAATTAATGATGGATTCAATTGAAGTGGACAAACATTGTTGCTCGACTGTTTTCATATAACAGTTTGGTTTGCATTAATTGTTTCATAATTTTACCCAAAGTCCACGATCTTCAAAAGTAAGTACTGTGTAGGTTGGAATTTATGTGAAAGTTATCGTAATACGAATATTCATCAATATTTATTCTTTGGAATTAGGTGTATGATGGTTTGGTTGATATTGTCCAATAACTATTCTTCTTAAAAATTATTGTTGCTTCAACAGAACTGGTCTTTAAGTAGTCTGTATTTGACATTTTTAATTGCTGTCTCTGTTGCCTACAGGAGTGGATTTCAAGGTGAAGCATGTTACAGTTGGAGGGAAAAAATTGAAGCTTGCAATTTGGGACACTGGTAAGAGCTGCCATGGATTGTTGTGTTATCTTTTTCAATTTTGGTTAAAGAAGTTGCCATGTTCAATTTCCTCTCTGAAACAGACCTCAGAATTATTTTCATATTTGCATAACTAAAACAGAATTTGTGATGGTGAAATTCGTACTTCACCTTTTTTTGAGTCAATCAATACTGCATAACTTGTTTTGGACTGTGAATTGCTCATTATTTGTAGTGAACTTCCTTCCTTAGAATATTGTTTGCACCTCTTTATGGATGCTTTGTACATGAATACATATTCTGCTTTTCTTGTATCATATGCCACTTCTCTTGAGTCGCTCAACATGTAAAATGATTTGCATAGTCTGACACGTCTCATTTTGCAGCTGGACAGGAAAGATTTAGAACTTTGACTAGTTCATATTACAGAGGAGCGCAAGGAATAATAATGGGTATGCTCTCTTATCAATTTTTATTGCCTTTTCTCTAATTTTAATTTTGCAAGAAAATAGCCAAAAAAATAGAACGAGAAATTGAAGTCATTATTGTTTCTTGTTATTTGATGCTAGAATCGTAGCTCTATCTGATGCCCCTTGTAATCTGATGGTTGCTGGCTAGATAGTATGGGCAAACAGGCACATAGCATATTTAGCTTGAGCGTCTATCGGTTGGATGACACAATACTATAAAACAACAACATCACAGAGAGAGTTTTGTAGTTGTTAGTTGTATCATGCATTTATTTTACATATTAAGATGCAATAGGTGTGCATTATAGGAAGTTGATGATATGCATATGCATACTCGTTTCAAATAATGACAGCCAGAAAGCTTTGGCAATTGTGTACAAGAGCATGTTGATCTCCTTCACACATACATATTAACACTATGTAATCTCATACAAAACTTAAACTTTGATAGTCTTTTTCTCGGTGAACCTGATTCTAGGCCTTGCGGCGAAGTGAGAATTGATATGATTTCTCTGCAAATTGTAGTCATGCCGATATTAACCGATTGATGTGAATGTGCCATCGAATGCTTCAATTCCTTTATTACTCGACCCTTCAGCACTTTGAAAGAAAATTATCTTCAATTGAACCGTCTTTCGTTTCCTTGATTTCTGTGAATCGTGAACTTTATTATGTGTTAGTAAAACTGATTCTTCCCACCTACCTATTTCCAAGCCCTTATTTTTTGGCCTCTGAAACATCTAATTCATGATATTTATATTTTAAAATATGTTTTTCATTTGTAATGGAAGAAAGCAAATTATGGCTGGAGAACAGGTTCTTCATCTAGAAGTTTCTTTTTAACATATAAAAAAGTAGTCTAACTTGAGTCATGCGCCATACTATATTAAAATTATTGTTTTGGCATGGGGTGGTGCAGCTACCCCACATTGCCTCCAATGTGCCTTCATTCCACTCCACAGCCTTACTATTTTAAATGGTTTCTTTTAATCTCTTTATTTGATTTTATTCTTGGATGTGTTCAAGAAACTAACAAGTTATTTTGTTACAGTTTATGATGTAACAAGGCGAGAAACCTTTACAAATTTATCAGATATTTGGGCCAAAGAAATTGACCTGTACTCTACAAATCAAGATTGCATTAAAATGCTAGTTGGAAACAAGGTCGATAAGGTATCTTTTCATCTTCTTTACTTGTTTTATTCCGATTTTTTCTCTAAAGCTTGCAAGTTTCCTTGACTGTGATTATTCCCGCACTCATCATCGTAGTAAAAAACAACAGGCCGAAGGTGTTACTTTATTCTTTTTCTGTATAATTTTTATCACGTGCAATCTCTTTTGTAGGAAAGTGAAAGGGTAGTTAGCAAAAAAGAAGGAATTGACTTTGCAAGGGAGTACGGATGCCTCTTCATCGAATGCAGTGCCAAAACTCGAGTCAACGTGGAGCAATGTTTTGAGGAACTCGTCTTGAAGGTTCGTGCAAATGCTGTTTTTTCTATATCTTTGTTAGTAATACGGAGCAAGTCATTTATTTCCATTGAGTTGAGTCATACAATGACAAGATATGGAACTCCTCATTAAGAGGCCGGGACAATTTAGTTTATTTCACTTGCACCCATTTATTCGAATGTTCTCTGTTAGTACTGTCATGTAGTATATCAATAGAATGTAGTTTTTGACCAAGATATGAACTTTCCCGTTAGGAGCAATAGCTTTGGGTACAAAATGTAGCGGTTGACCTGCGATATGGATTAGAATATTTGGATTGTACCATCAGGGGCAATAGCTGTGGATACAACAACGAACACTGATTAAATATTTTTATCAAGTTGAGTCACACAAACTCTGCACCACATCTGTATGAACCAACCTAATTTCACCCATTTTTTAATATTTGTCTTGCGTTCATGTACCAGCCATAGTTTGCAATGTCTTTTTGTTTGAAGTTATTTCTATCCACAGATTTTGGAGACACCAAGTCTATTGGCAGAAGGTTCATCTGTCGTGAAAAGAAACATCTTCAAACAGAAACCTCCAGAATCTGATGCATCCACTAGCAGTTGCTGCTGAATCTTCCGTGCCTTCTTCGTTATAGTTTCAGATACTTTTTTCCCTTTGCTCTTTGGCATAACCGCATGATGTTTGTCTAATCCGACATGTTTCACATCGTTTCATTTACGTTCTGTCCTACATTGCATAGCATTGTTAAACCAATCATTTTCCGTCGAGCTTTTTACTATCCGTCCGGATTTGTGCATCGTCTTTATGATTTTGCTATCTTGTTTACTTTGTATGTGAAGTGATTGATCTTGTGCAAACAATGAGTCATGCATTTGACTGGAGGGTATCATCATGAAGATTTCATACCGTCAGTTTATAGTTTTCAGACTGTATATGTTAAGGATGATACAGGTTTATTTGTTTGATTATAGTTTTTTTTTTTAAGTACGAGTATATCAAATCTAATCAAGGAAATCAGTTGATTATACATAAGTTTACAGTATTTTGAAGGATCTGTAAATCCCACAATTTTTTTAAAAAATTTTGAAAGCTAAAGACAAATTAAGGGAATCAGTTGATTTTTTTACTAGACACTTTTGTTTGATTAATCAGCCATTAGCATTGTCAGTCTAGTTAAATAATTTCCTAATTTTTTACTCTACTAAAAAAAAGAATTAATATTATAACACAGTATGTATGAAAATAGTAAAAAAGGATAAAATCCTCTATGTAAATCTATGTAAAATCAATGGTCTTCTAAGACTCGTATTTTTTTAAAAAAATTAAGCATAAAACCCCCAAAAAAGGATAAATGTGCTTTATTTTTTTAAAAAGTATACGATTTTAAAATAACAATTCTATTCATGTAGATATTGTGATTAATTAAAAAAGCATATTTTTTAAAGTTATAATAAAAAAAGTAAGACAACATGGAATAAAATACTGTGGGTTTTGTGAATCCGAATAATATTAATTTTGATGTTTAACTTGTATTATGTTGCTAATATATTTCATAAAGTTTGCGGTTCATAGAAAATAACTTAAAGTTTGATGATTAAGTTGAGTTGTTGATACACAAATTCAACCTAGCTGAACCTCGAGCTCAGCAGACTAAATCGATCATCTCATTGTTCGGATATTGAAACAATTTGCTTCCAAAAAGGTTGGACATCCAACTCAAAATGTTCAAAGTCCTATGTTGTATCAGCTAAGTTGAGATTCGAATGTTATCAAGGAGAAAAAGTAGCTGCAAATATAAGTTGAACCTCGCTGAAACAACAAGCAACGAGGTTAGAGCACGTCTGGTATATCGGCTATATCTCCCAGCTTTCATATCGGAATGGATCGATCCAGTATCCATCGGAAATCCAAGACGAAGATCTACGAGTTGTCTTCAGAAGTCAAAGTCTGTATCAAATCTGAAGAAGGTGAAAAGTAGTGATGAAGTCACATATTCTACCGTGAATGGAGAAAGATTGCTGAAGATATATAGTATCGTATTTGAGTGTGTCTCTCTCATACGAACTTGAAATCGAGAAATTGATTCTCCGGAAATCCAAGACAAAGGGCTAGAACTTTCACGTTCACCATTTTGCCCATAAATCAACGAATCAAGAGGTACAATCAAGAGAATATGCTAGTTGAACCGGTTTGGTAACCCAGCTGGAGATTTTGAACCTTGCTGACCAACCTAGCTAAAGTAACCTACCGAGATGATGACCAACCTAGCTGATCTGTATCAAGTAGGTTCCTTGCTGAAATGCAAACTATAGCCCAGAATGTGAATATGATCATTTGCAATGTCAAAAATAGTACAAAACATTTTTCAGCAGCCATATTCTCATGTATAACATATATATCATTGTTGGAGGCTATATATTCAACACATGGAAGCTCATATCAGAATCCAAGTGAGATAAAAGAATATCCAGACAGGGATTCAAATTGGGGAGTGAAAAAGATGAACTAGTTTATATGAGAGCATACCTCGTATTCTTACCAAGCTTATATCACATCATTTCAATTTCCTCTTGAGCCTATATTGCACTCTATGATTCTACATGTGAGCTTAATGATAGTGATTATTCTTGTAACAGTTGGTGATTTATCATAACTAATTGATAGAGTTTTTGCATATGAGACATTAAAGAATATCTCTTATGTTACTAGGAGTTTGGACCATAAGTGTGACATTGGTTTGAGTGGGTTTGTTCAAAGGGTTGTATAAATCAAAGTCTTTTAGTGTATCCTTCCATTCGATGGAAGAAGGAGAGACGTGGAAGCTTGTGCTTCGAACTTCCATAAATAAGTCCCGGGTCAATTACTTCATTGGCTTGTTGTTTTGGGATGCATTGTTGAAGCATTTTATATGTTTGATAGAATACCAAAATGTTGTTTGCAAAGTATAAAATGTTCAACCAAACTGTTTTTACTGAGTAAACTTGCATATTTTCAAATGATTAATTGATTTTTATATAGGTTATATCGAGTGTTTTTCGCTCGTTTTAGAAACTGAACTCGATATAATCTTTCAGTGCTTGGTTCAAGTTTAAACATTTTAAAAACAAGAGCTATCATAGCTCTATTGTAAAAAGTTCTAAATTGTGCTTATTCACCTCCCCTCTATGCACTCCATCGGTCCCAACAAAATATTAAAAGCATGATAATAAAAATCACTTGATTCAAAAAAATTTTAAAAAAATTCATGAATGAAGATGAAATAAGTAACAATTAGTTTAAGAATAATATTCTTAATATTTATTTTGTGGGTTTTTTTGGATATCGACAAATTTCACTATAATTTTTGTGTAAGATCGGCCGGGATACTTAGAAGGGTGATTAATCATAATTTAAAACCTTTTGATGGTTTCTAAACCGAGCGAAAATACTCGATATAACCTACACTAAAACCGATTAACCATTTTTTAAATGATTGAAAAGTATGCAAGTTGACTAAGTAAAAACTGTTTGGTTGTAACATTTTATTGAACACTAGGTAAGTATCATTTTGGTATTTTATCAAACACATAAAATGCTTCAATTATGCATCCCGAAACAGTAAGATCAATTAATCTTACAAAGTAAATTAACACAAATTTACTTCTGGATGTTCGAAGGTGGTGTAATCCTTCTATGTCTCACCTCCACCGAATGTAAGGTTCAACCATAATACTTTGATTTATATAACCCTTTGCACAAGCCAACTTTGGCAAATGTCACACCTATAACCAAAACTCCTGGCAATAACTCATCTTGCATATATGCAAAATGTTGCTCAACCAGTTATGACAAATACCAACTGTTACAAAAATATTCACTCTCATTTAATCTCACAAATACAATGAATAGAGTGAATAAAAGGCACAAGTGATCCTTGAAATGATATGATATTAGCTTAGTAAGAGGTGCCAATAAGATAGGGTAATGCTCTTATTTAAGAGATGTTTCTTTTTAAATCAACATCTGGTTTTTTTTTTTTCTCTCTCTTGGATTCTTGATTTGAGTTTTTAAAGTGTTATATATATGAATTCCAACAATGATATAGATGTTATACATAAGAACATGACAGTTGAGAAATGTTTTTATACCATTATTGACATTGCAAATATGATATTCATGTTGCTGACCATTTTTTGTCACTCTGGCTGATTTCACACTTAAGTATGGTCGACCTTTTAGAGTTGACTTTTACTCCGCTGAGTTGACTTTTACTCCGATGAGTCTACTTAACTGGTTTGACTTTGCTGATATACTCGTATGGTTTGACTTTGGTGATCTACTCCATTTAACTTTGCTGGTCAGTTTCTACTATCAAGTTTATTGCATATAATTCTTAGATATCCATAGAATTAAGAATTGCTTGATTTCAAGTTCGTATGAGAGATATGTTCGAAATACGAGACTGTATGTTTGCTGCAATATTTCTTCACTTAGTGCAGAACATGAGACTTCAATGCGACTTTTTCACCACCTTAGGTTCTGATTCAATATTCGAGTTCTAAAGATGATTTGTAGATCATCGTCTTGACTTGTCAATGCATACTGAATTGTTCTATTTCGATAAGAAACTTGGAGTTATGACTACTATACTAGTACTATTTGTCGATTCCTTTCGACTCAGCTGCACTTTTGCCGACACTTTTTCTCCTTGTAACGCGTGGTGAATCACTCCATTTGGATAATCGAGCTGAAAGATAGACCCCAAAATCCAGAGCAGCAGAGTACTCCATTGTATGCAGCAGTGTTCGACTCATGTGATATGTTTCATACCCTTTTTCTCCTAGTTAACATTCAAATCTATTCCGCTGCTCTGAAATACGATATTTAGCATTTTGAGTTGGCCATCAACCAAGTTGAAAGCGCGTCGTTTGGATGTCCGAGGGTTGAGATATGCTCGATAAAGTGTTATGCGCAAGATACTTAGCTGGGTTGCACCAAGCTCAAGCCACTTCTACGTAAATCATCATTCTCTAAATCGTCCTCTATGAACTGCACATTTAGTAAAATATGTTACTCATACAATAACAAATTGTGTCATCGTCAAATTTAAGATCGTTCGCGTTTTGGGAACCCAACAATAATTAAGGTTTTAGATAACGTATTTTAGAAATTTAGACTAACTAAAAATAAGAACGATAGATAAAGTACATTTACCAAAGAGTGTAGTACATATCACACTCCCCTACTTGTAACTAAGTTCAAACATTTTAAATAATAATAAAGAAATATGCTTGGAGGTTTAAAGGTTTCATGGAGACCTAGAAAGTTCTGGTCAAAGTGAGAAGTGTGATTTTTACACTTAATTTGATATATGATTAGGGGCGTTTTTATAGTGATTCATGGAAAATATTACGCGTTTTGGTATATAATTGTATATTTCAGGAATCCAGGTCCAAATGCATAAAAGCTGAGGAATTTAATTTAAAATGTGAAAGATGACCAAACCGAGCACAACTGGATATTATCAAACATAGATGAAAAATTATATTATAATATATGAAATTATAATATACGATATGAGATAAAGGGATGTTTGGAGAGCAATTGACGTAATTAAAAGAGGATCACACATCTGTGAAAAGGAAAGATTCACGTAAAAAACGTGAAGATATTGACGCAATATAGGAGATTTCACGGAACATTCAAGAAGGAAGGACTCGAGAGATTAAAATAGGAGAAGATACACGTACAAAGAGGGGGATCAGAGGAAGAGACGTGAGGGAAGAGGGAATTTTCGAAAGAAAATTCACATAAATCCTGTGAAGATCACGCACATCAGGGAGGGGGAACATTCCAACAGATTATAAAGGGAATCAGATTCAGAGAGAGTAGGAACGAGAATTCAAAGATTTAACGGGAACGAGATCAGAAGAAAGAAAAGAACAGAAGAGAGTTAGGTGCTCCAGAACAGAGGGGAGTTTACGGGAGAAGGAGATTTCTCACGCACAATAGAATTGAAGATTTTAAGTGAATAGATTAGAGCAGATACCCCAGGAGAGAAGAGACGTGAGGAGGAGAGGAAGGAACAAGGGAGATTAACCAGCAGCAAGTTACGTGAGGAGACGGAGAAGGGGAGATAGACGAAAAAACAGAAACAGAAGGAAAGTTACGTGAACAGCAACGAACAGAAGAGTGAAGAAGCACGGCAGCAAGGAGTGAAGAAATTCATGTAATAATTGAGGAGCAAGTCACGTACAGCACTGCAAAGCATCGAGAGACGGAGAGACGGAGTCGACGACACGATTGACATCGCTAGTTTATACGTATTTCTAAACTTTGTTTGTTCCTATTTAATTTCTTTATGCTTTTGATGTTGAAAAACATGCTTTTGCATTTGATTTTGAATATGTTGCTAGGCTAAGTTTGTTATCAAGACTTAGGGGATCCCATGTTATGAACCCATGATTTAATTTGAATGTTTTGATTGATTCTTATATATCTATGTGTTTAGATCATTGTTCTTCATGCTTTTAAGGGTTTGGCCATCCTTGAATGATATTAAATTGCAGTTGAATTGACCATAGGATATTGTGATTCGATAAAGTGATCTTTGCCATGGGTTTTATGTTGAGACGGACCAAGTAAAATCTAGCACACGTGTGATAGCAATAGATTTACCAAAATCGAAGGCTAGAAGTTTTCATAGATCGATTTACGATATTAATTGTTCAATAAGGGTACGAGAGTGGCTTATTGTTACGTTAATATTAGATTTGTTGTAGCCGGACCAAGGTATAGCAAGTGAATTAGGAAAACTCGTCACCTTAGATTGTTCGAATTAATTCTTAACTAATAGACGAATTGTGGGGGATTGCATAGGTGAACCGAAAGTCTTGATAATTGTCTCTATTGATTTCATTCTCATTCTCTATCGTTTGTTTGGATTTATTATTGAGTTAATTAGTTAAATTAGTTAATTAGTTATAACCAATTTTCGTAGGCTGAATATAGTTAAACTAGTGGAGTTTGGTAATTATTTACTAGTCCTCGTGGGTTCGACAATCCGTACTTATATTATCATTATACTAAGACTTGACACCGTGCACTTGCGGTATATAATCGCTACACTCGAAATACTTTTTAAAAAATAAGCGATCAAGTTTTTGGCGCCGTTGCCGGGGACTAGTTTTAATAATATCAAATGAGATTAGTTGACTGTAGTTTAGTCATTTATTTGTTTTTATTTTTCATTTTTTTTCTCTCTCTACTCTTCTACTGTTTGTGTTCTTTTTGGTTGATTGTTACAGGTTGTTATCTCTTGGTGCATGCTAAGGAGTAGCAACCCTACACTTGAGTCCTTTGATCCCGAAATTGAACGCACTTGTCAAAGGAGGCTAAGGCAAGCAAGAACACACATGACTAATACCGAGGAGATACCGGTACCACCAGTTGCGAGATCACTCATGGACTATGCCCACCCTGCATTCCATGGATCACTGTCGAGTATCACGAGATCGACTATCCAGGCTAACAACTTCGAGATCAAGCCTGCTATCATACAGATGATCCAACATTCGGTCCAGTTTGGGGGAGCTGCTACAGATGATCCAAATGATCATATCTCCAACTTCTTGGAGATTTGTGATACATTCAAGCATAATGGCGTTACTGACGACGCCATCAGGTTACGTTTGTTTCCCTTTTCTTTACGTGATAAAGCTAAGTCTTGGTTACAATCGTTGCCTGCAGGGTCTATTACCACGTGGGATGGAATGGCGCAGTTGTTCTTGTCAAAATTCTTTCCACCATCCAAGACGGCTAAGATGCGGAATGATATCACAACTTTTGCCCAATGTGATCCAGAGACACTATATGAGGCTTGGGAGCGCTTCAAAGATCT
Organism: Haberlea rhodopensis; assembly: GCA_907163345.1. Lineage (NCBI taxonomy): Eukaryota > Viridiplantae > Streptophyta > Magnoliopsida > Lamiales > Gesneriaceae > Haberlea > Haberlea rhodopensis. Next base: position 66,626 of record CAJQUN010000901.1, read on the forward strand.
ACTGCGGAGATGCTCACATCATGGCCTCCCTATCTGGCTGCAGGTACAAACGTTTTATAACGGTTTATTTTCTGATAATCGTTCTATGATTGATGCAGCGTCAGGAGGAACTGTGACGAGGAAGACGCCCGAGGAAGCTTATACACTGTTGGAGGAGAAGGCTGCTAATAGCTGTCAATGGCAGTCCGAGAGGAACGTGCCAAAGAAGCAAGTCGGATTGCATCAAGTGAGTGAAGTCACTGCCATAGCTGCCCAGTTGGAAGCGCTGAACAAGAAGATGGATAGTTTGAGCATGCATGCAATGCAAGTTCAAACTGTTACATGCGAGCTTTGCCAAGGAGGACATCCGAGCATTGAATGCCAGGTTGGTAACCCATTCATTACCACTAATGAAGCTGTTAATTTTGTAGGGAACCGACCACCACAGACCTATCCCTACCTAAATACGTACAATACAGGGCCGAGGAACTTTCCCCAACCACCACCGGGGTATGCACCAAAGCCAAGCATGGAGGAGCTGCTAACTAAGTTCATATCATCGGCTGAAACGAGGATGAACAATCATGAGGCATCGATAAAGAACTTGGAAGTCCAAGTGGGACAGTTAGCAAAGATCGTAGCCGAACGAGCACAAGGATCACTATCTAGTGACACTGAGACGAAACCTAGGGAGCAAGTCCATGCTATCACGTTGAGGAGCGGAAAGGAGGTCGCTGAGAAGAAGGATGCGCATTTAGAGTTAAGCGGCGAGGCGGACATCAAGCAAGAAGAGGGACAAACACGCGACAAAGGTAAGTCTATTAAGACCTCTACACCCATCACACCTGCTAAGGTAGATATCCCACCCCCATTTCCCGCTGCGTATAAGAGAGCAAAGATTGATGCTAAATTTGCTAAATTTTTAGAATTGATTAAGAATCTTCATATTGAGATGCCTTTCATTGATGCTATTCGGCACATGCCGAATTATGCTAAGTTTTTAAAGGAGATTATGTCAAAAAAGCAGAAACTGGGAGAGCATGAGATGATAAACTTAACTGAGGAGTGTTCTGCTGTCATTCAAAATGATTCACCTCCAAAGTTAAAGGATCCAGGGAGTTTCACTATACCTTGCAAAATCAATTCTAAATCTTTCAATAAATCTTTATGTGATTTGGGGTCAAGTGTTAATTTAATGCCTTTGTCTGTGTACAGAAAGATGGGCTTAGGAGAGTTAAAGGCAATCAATGTCTCATTGCAGATGGCAGACAAGTCCATCAAGTACCCTCATGGGATAGTGGAGGATGTACCGGTCAAGGTTGACAAATTCACCATTCCAGTGGATTTCATGGTGCTTGACATAAAGGAGGAGGCGGACATGCCATTGATATTAGGAAGACCATTCCTAGCTACTGGAAGGGCATTGATAGATGTCCAAGAAGGGAAGTTGACCCTCCGCGTAGAGGGGATCAATTTACTTATGATATGTTCAAAGTTGTGAACACTACATGCACTGAGCACCGATGTTTTAGTGTCAATATAATTGATACATTATCTGTTGATGCGATGCAGGTTAAGAGTGAGAAGAAGGTGGAGGTCACATCGAATGGCCAACCAAGAGGAGGTAATTTGGTGTAGGAGACTCGGTGTTAATGAATAGGAAAAAGATGAGACTTTTTCCATGGAAGTCTGACGCGCCATGGGCTGGACTATTCAAAGTTGTCGATGTTCTACCATTCGACACCTTCAAACTGAGAGATGACCATGGGGGACTATTCATTGTAAAAGAGAAGTGGTTACGACAATACCACATGGAGGATATAAAATCATCCCCAACTGGCCCTTGCGATACTTGAGCGTAAACGGTAAAAGTCCAGCTTGGGACTATAAATCAAGAACTCTTTCTTAACCCTTTGCTTTGTTTTAGTTTATTTTGGTTTGTTTTGTTTTTGTTTTTGATTTTGGCGAGACTCCATGCGTGCTGTGACGTGTTTCAACACTATACCCCAGGAGCTGATGAGGAATTGGACAACGATCACTGACGGTCGTTGTCAACGGTAAATGCTTTGTCTTATTTTTCATGCTTATTACATTGGTGACAATGCATGAATTAAGTTTGGGGGAGTGCATTGATGTGCCATGCTTCTTATTCGGAAATTGATCGTTTCTTGAGCACCAACAAAATTTTTTTTCTTGAAAATGAGTTCAATTAGTAAGATAAGAATAAATCATAGTAGTGGTCTCTATTCCATGATGATATTAATCTCACTTTGCATGTCAACATAAGTTTTGATGATTGTAAAACTTGTTTGTGAATATCTTGTTTTAAGTAATATGTCAAAGATGAGGAATATTTTGAGCACATTTGAGTCATAATCTTGTGAATTGCACTTGTAGTAGTGAAAATTTTGTGAATGTGATGAATTGTTTTTGAGCATCTTAGAGTACCTTAGAAACTATTTGATGATGACACTTCAAGGCGAAATTTTATAGTCATGAACTTGATTAGGAAATGATTTAGGCGATCTTTGGACCTTTTGAGCCTTTCAAGCTTACCATGTATTTATCAATCTATAGTATCCCATTTTGAGCCTAATTGAAAAAGAATAGTGTATGTTTAACATGCTGTTAGCCCCCATTCAACATTTTTTGGCAACTCATTATACCTACCTATTTGAGCTTAAATTGAAAATTTGTATCCTTACCCTAAGGGAGTATAATGATTCTCATTATATGCACACGATTGCTATATTTTGAAGAGCTTATTGAAAAAATTGATGAATGAGAAAAGCAAAGATAGATAAAGCCTTGTGAAAAAAAGTGATTAAATAAGACCCAAAGTGGCCAAGGCTAAAAGGAAAAGAAGAGAAGCTCAATTTTGTGCTAAAAATATGAACATTACATGCTTATACTCTCTTCTTTGTGCTATCCTATCTTTTCTTTGAAGCCAAATACCTAGGCCTAACGTTACAAGTTTAAAAAGACCTAGTGATCCAAGTCTAGAGAATGACTACATTAGTGGAGAAGTTGTTTGAAAATAGGACTATGAGGTGCTCAAGGATAATCTTACTTTTCATTGACTAACATGATTGATCTATGAAAATTGCATGGAACTCGACAGTGACAATAGCACACACGCACGTTCTGATTTGGAGACATGTTGCTTGATCTATGAGAAAACACAACTTGTTAAACTTTCTGATTTATTCTTGTTCGTCTGTAAGTGAGATGTCTGAGATACATTGACTGCGAATTGGTTTATTTGAATCTTCAATATTGAACTCTACTTTGTGATCTTATTTCTTGCTCGAGACGATCAAGTTTAAGTTTGGGGGAGTTGATAAGTATGATTTTTACACTTAATTTGATATATGATTAGGGGCGTTTTTATAGTGATTCCTGAAAAATATTACGCGTTTTGGTATATAATTGTATATTTCAGGAATCCAGGTCCAAATGCATAAAAGCTGAGGAATTTAATTTAAAATGTGAAAGATGACCAAACCGAGCACAACTGGATATTATCAAACATAGATGAAAAATTATACGATATGAGATAAAGGGATGTTTGGAGAGCAATTGACGTAATTAAAAGAGGATCACACATCTGTGAAAAGGAAATATTCACGTAAAAAACGTGAAGATATTGACGCAATATAGGAGATTTCACGGAACATTCAAGAAGGAAGGACTCGAGAGATTAAAATAGGAGAAGATACACGTACAAAGAGGGGGATCAGAGGAAGAGACGTGAGGGAAGAGGGAATTTTCGAAAGAAAATTCACATAAATCCTGTGAAGATCACGCACATCAGGGAGGGGGAACATTCCAACAGATTATAAAGGGAATCAGATTCAGAGAGAGCAGGAACGAGAATTCAAAGATTTAACGGGAACGAGATCAGAAGAAAGAAAAGAACAGAAGAGAGTTAGGTGCTCCAGAACAGAGGGGAGTTTACGGGAGAAGGAGATTTCTCACGCACAATAGAATTGAAGATTTTAAGTGAATAGATTAGAGCAGATACCCCAGGAGAGAAGAGACGTGAGGAGGAGAGGAAGGAACGAGGGAGATTAACCAGCAGCAAGTTACGTGAGGAGACGGAGAAGAGGAGATAGACGAAAAAACAGAAACAGAAGGAAAGTTACGTGAACAGCAACGAACAGAAGAGTGAAGAAGCACGGCAGCAAGGAGTGAAGAAATTCATGTAATAATTGAGGAGCAAGTCACGTACAGCACTGCAAAGCATCGAGAGACGGAGAGACGGAGTCGACGACACGATTGACATCGCTAGTTTATACGTATTTCTAAACTTTGTTTGTTCCTATTTAATTTCTTTATGCTTTTGATGTTGAAAAACATGCTTTTGCATTTGATTTTGAATATGTTGCTAGGCTAAGTTTGTTATCAAGACTTAGGGGATCCCATGTTATGAACCCATGATTTAATTTGAATGTTTTGATTGATTCTTATATATCTATGTGTTTAGATCATTGTTCTTCATGCTTTTAAGGGTTTGGCCATCCTTGAATGATATTAAATTGCAGTTGAATTGACCATAGGATATTGTGATTCGATAAAGTGATCTTTGCCGTGGGTTTTATGTTGAGACGGACCAAGTAAAATCTAGCACACGTGTGATAGCAATAGATTTACCAAAATCGAAGGCTAGAAGTTTTCATAGATCGATTTACGATATTAATTGTTCAATAAGGGTACGAGAGTGGCTTATTGTTACAGATCCGGGCAAAGATCAGGACCAACCAGGAGTAGAACCTCGTCAACAGGTTCTAATCAGGCAAGTACTAGCAGAGTACCAACGAAGAGAACTTTTAGACGCACACATACTCGTGAAAATGAGAGTTTCAAAGATTGTAACTACTGGATATGCGGAGCAAGATGACATATCTCTACAGATTGTCCAGAAAACCAAAATCGTGGAGTAAGACAGTTCGAGCATACCAAAGAATTTGAGGATACTGTCTATTTCCAGGATTTGTTACAGGTGTATCAATTTGAGGATATTCCATCAGATGAAAGCATCTACGAAAAAGAGATCTATTCTAATGGAAGTGAATCCAGCTCAAAATCAGAGTGAATGAGAGTTCCTTCAGCACATGATTAGAGAAGACTTGTCGGAATTTTTCTCTCATACCACTGTTTCTCATAAAACTCTTATGAGGAAGCTGAAGGAAGAGCCAAAGTTTCAGATGTATGATGGGTTTACAATTGGAGCAATGGAAAATGCCGTGAATATGATAGGTCTTCGAAGCAGGAATCATCAGATTATCCATAGGGTGACAACATGTGAATTTGCAATTCCGATGGAATTCACGGGAAACCAAATCGAGATGCAGTTAATCCCCTACAGAGAAATCCAGGAGATTAAAAACAAGGTCAAAAGAGAAGTTGCTAATACACTCTCATGGATTCATATCGGAGCCATTAGAGTCATTATCAAGGCAACATTCAAGGAAGGAATTGATTCGACTCTTAACCTGACGATTTTTTTACAAGAGAATCCCGAACCTCAAAGATTCTTGTTTGGGAGCAGTTGCAGGAAATTTGTATGTAGGAAAGATAGCTTTTAACATCTATCCGAGGATTGCATACAATTTGGGTGATCGAGACTTCAACAAGGTTCTCACTCTTCATCAAGATTTTAAAAGAAGTATTTGATGAAAGAGGGAACATGCCTTACTTGATAACCTACAAGGTGTCGTACGCACTCTCGAATACAATATAACGTGTATAGTAGTTGTAGGCAGATATATAATCCGATTTAATATATTGAAGTGATTAAATTTATAATTTTTTTTTAAAAAAATTATACTCAGAATATTATGAATTTCCTGATAATAACTATTGGATAAAATAATCAAATCTAAAATTATCTTATCATTCATGTGATTAGATGCGGATAAAGAGTTGAATAGTTAAAATAAAGATTAAGATGAAATGAACCTTCAATTATTTAAATTTTGAAAAGATTTTGAGCTACTACCGTGGCCCAACTTTCTTATTGTTTGTTATTATTTTATTGTTATAAATAGTTATATAGCATTTTGTCTTCTCTATTCCTCATCTATTAAAATATAGAGTACCAAAATTCTATTCAATGGATGACGTTATGCCAACCCCGAGTCAGGTGAATATTTTCTGTCAGCACTACTTGCGCCTCTTTCTCTTTACTAATACTATACAGAAAAAAGAATCTCGATTTCTTTTTTGCTTTGGAATGGATTTTGTAAAAAAGTTTATTATTACTGAATTTACTTGTTCTCATCTTGTTGTTTGTTTTGAAATTAGATGGCATCGATTTATGCAGAGTACTACGACAAACACTCCATGCTCAAGGTATTTCTTTCTACCGATATACTATATATGTTGGAAAATTCGGAAGAAAGAAATACCTTGAGCATGGAGTGTTTGTCGTAGAACTCTGCATAAATCGATGCCATCTAATTTCAAAACAAACAACAAGATGAGAACAAGTAAATTCAATAATAATAATCTTTTTTACAAAATCCATTCCAAAGCAAAAAAGACATCGAGATTCTTTTTTCTGTATAGTATTAGTAAAGAAAAAGAGGCGCAAGTAGTGCTGACAGAAAATATTCACCTGACTCGGGGTTGGCATAACGTCATCCATTGAATAGAATTTTGGTACTCAATATTTTAATAGATGAGGAATAGAGAAGACAAAATGCTATATAACTATTTATAACAATAAAATAATAACAAACAATAAGAAAGTTGGGCCACGGTAGTAGCTCAAAATCTTTTCAAAATTTAAATAATTGAAGGTTCATTTAAGATAATTTTAGATTTGATTATTTTATCCAATAGTTATTATCAGGAAATCCGTAATATTCTGAGTATAATTTTTTTTCAAAAAAAGTATAAATTTAATCACTTCAGAATATATTAAATCGGATTATGTATCTGCCTACAACTACTATACACGTTATATGGTAAAGCACATGCATTTCTCGAGGAACATAAACCTTGGGAAAGATTGCAAGACGGAATGGAATTCACGGTGGAAGGAAAGAGATATAGGATCAGATGACCAGTCCATTCTCCATATACATCTCCGACTGGATGTTATATGCAAAGTATCAAGCAGAATATTTTGCAGCTTACATTGACTCAGGAGCTGGAATATGTACTGCCATGTGCGATATCTTTCCCCAAGAGATTGGTGAAAAGTTACCATCCATTGCCGAGAGAGATTCCAAACGGATACTTATCCTTACTGATGAAGTCCAGGGAGTGGAAATAATCATCGGCTGAGCAGACGGTACCCCGTGGTACAAAGTCTAAACTCCACCTATTTATTTTCATGATACATGTGCTAATATGTTGCTAGGAAACAATTTCCTATAGACATTCAAACGGTTCACTCAGGAGAACGAAACAAGGAGACTTATTTTCACAACCCTTTATGAACATAAGATTATTGTGCAGAGACTACGAGAGGCGTTTGACAGAAATTCTCCATTAGTTTTCGCAGCCAGCATGGTGATGAAGGAAAACTTTGACACCCTAAGATGAAGGATCAACGGAGATTTGGTGAAGCAATTCTTCAATTTAGGCAACAAGGGACTGGTCAAAAGAGAAAAATATCTTTTGATGGTGAAAATGTGATGTCATTTAGAGAACAGAATGAAGATAAGGATGAAGATGAAGAAGAAGTCAATCTCAACATCCACTGTTACTAAAGAAAGCATTACATGAGGAAGCCATGCAACTGATGCTACCCTCGTAGAGCATATTACTCTAGAGGAAGTAGAAAGGAAGATTCAGAGGAACTACAATGAAGATCCTCTAGTATGGTGGGACAGAAACAAGCTTACAACATCTTTGAATGTTAAAATTGGAAGAGAATATGAGTTCGTAAGGTACAACCGATCCACATGAACCAAGAAGATCGGAAAGATATGCAAATGATACTTAAGGAACATTTGGACCTTAAGTTAATCTTAGCAGATGTTTCTCCACACAGCAGTCTGGGATTTCTAGTATGGAATCATGGAGAAATTAGAAGAGGAAAACCAAGATTGGTAATCAATTACAAAGGCATCAACGATTCAATGGATATTATATCCCAAGCAGAGAACATTTGGTGAATATCATCAAGAATGCCAAAGTGTTTTCTAAGTTCGATTGTAAATCTGGATTCTACCAGATTAAGATGGAGGAAGCAAGCAAAAAGTTCACAACATTCTCCACACCACAGGGATACTACATCTGGAATGTCATGCCAATGGGATTGGCAAATGCTCACCAGATATATCAAAGGAAGATGGATAATCTTTTCAAAGATTATTTCAGTTTCATGTTCGTGTACATTGATGATATCCTCATCGCGTCAAGAAACATGAAAGAACATCTTAAACATTTGAAAATCTTTTCAGATGTTTGTTACAAGGAATGTTTAGTGCTCTCCGAAAGGAAGGCAGTAATTGCCGCAAGACAAATCGAGTTCCTTGGAATTGAGATTGACGAGCAGGATTCATCTTGCAAAACCACATTGTTGAAAAAGTGCAAGGATATCCTGATGATCTCAAGGATTTGAAGCAGCATCAGAGTTTCTGGGAGTTGCTAATTTTGTTGGGATGTTCATCAACAACCTAGCAAACCACAGGAAAGTGTTCAGTCATCTACTAAAAAAGGATGTTAAGTTTGAGTGTAATGAATATCACAGACAAGCTGTCAAACAGCTTAAAGAAGTTTGCAGGAAAAGCTTGCAATTCCAAACGACGAGGATGAACAGGTATTATATACAGATGCCAGTGATCATTGGTGGGCTGCGGTACTTATGAAAGCCATCCCAGAGGGAGAAGTGCCATGCAGATATTGCAGCTGTCTATTTGATAGCAGCAAAGTTATCAGATGACGCATCAACGATAATGAGTTCTTTGCAGCTCGAAAGGCTTTTAAAAAATGGTCATTATTTTACTTGCAAAGAAATGTATCTTAAAATAGGTAATACAAGTGTCAAGGCCTTTTTGAAAAAGAAGATTGAATCAAAACCAGAAAAGGCTAGACTTTTAAGATGACAAGCTGAATGCCAATATTATGATTATGATATTGTCATAGTGAAATATGATAAAATGTTCTTGCAAATTTCTTAACACGAGATGGAGGAACACATTGCTAGCGATACCCTCAAACGAGTTAGGAATCTCAGGGAAAACCTGGAGATCCTGGAAAGAGACTTTGAGACTCTTTGTCTCAATGCGGCGCTTGCAGGATGACTTCAACGAGCAGATCGGGAACTTGTTATTGATCACATACGAGCATGCTTTCGGGACCATGAATGTTTGTTTGAAGTCTTGAAAGAGCCCATCCTCCAGGCCGCACCTTCAACGATGCAGAAAGGAGTGTTTAGAGAATGGTGCTCATCTAACCTGGAGGCAAGGGATTCAAATACCCCTGTCACGAGTGCTGCAGATGATGCATTCCTCGAGGATGTACAAGTTGTAGCAAATATTGAGGGTCAGATGTTATCACAATCTGAACCTTCAAGTCAACCCCAGCACCTCTGGGGTAAAAGAGGGAGAGTTAAATCTTAGGCCAATGACTGGCAATTCTAAGGTTCAAACTAATGATGATTTAGTTTATTCACCTATGCAGGATTACCAACGTACTTGGGAGAAACTAATTACCAGATGAAGTATCAACCCAGACAAATCTATGATATCTCTGGGAAATATCTGAGAGTTTGGATGAAACCAGACAGCCATCCAAACAAAGTCCAAGAATGGTATAATTTCGGAGCTCTGGCTTTGGTTTATACTGTTGCACCAGGATTCTCTGAAATTTCAAAATTAACAAAATGGATCAGGGAAGCTGTTCACGAGACATGGACCAATAATCCACATTTGGCCAGAGGAGACATCTTGATGTTGTATTTTTTCAGTGCTGCTCCAGAACCAGTGAAGAAGGGCTTTATTGAAGCTTTTCATTTGATCAAGCTTAGACGACAAGACGAAAATGCCTTGAAAAATGTAAAAATGGCGCTACCAGAAGGTATACCAATTTTTGCTGGGACTATCACGGAAGATGAAGTTTCAGCCAGACGTGAATGGGGACTTTGGGTTTGTCTAACAAAAATGGACAAAGTCAAATACTCATTCAAGTTTTTTCAGAATTCAGTCAACGGAACTTTAATGCTGAATTCCATGACAGGAACCTCAACAAGATTTGCCGAAAAACTCTTTGAAACGAAAAGAAGAATTCTTTGGGAAAACAAGATTCCGGCGGGAAAAGAAACGTACCAAAAATTATGCAACATGGCACACGTTGGGAGATGGATAGACCATATTTGCCAAGCATGCCCAGAACAGAAAGAACCAGAGTTCGGGAAAGGATTCCGATCAAAACCTGAGAGATCAGAGGCAGGAAAAGACAAAAGATCTGCTGACAAGAGAGCCCGTTTTCCTATAGCTTGGGGACCACAAAAACCAATAATGTAAAGATTCCCCGACAAAGGAAAATGTGTGGACCATTAAAAATTAGTGTGGATACTGTTCAACGCACGTAGACAAAATAATGGATCACTCACGAGAAAAAGTTGGCATAACTAGACAAAGATGCCAAACCACGTGAAAGTTAAGGCGCACTCATGGGCGCACCTAACAATTATCAAGAGTTGGAATCCGAAGTTGAAGTCTGGATTCATGCCTATAAAAGGGCACTCATTCAGGAAGCTAAGGACATCGATAATTCTCCATAGTTTTCTGAAAATAAAAATTGTAGTCTCCAAGCTTTGTTATTCTTCAACATTCATAGCTTGGTAATATTTTCTTTCTTTCTTTTGTAATCATGTGTAATATTGTTCTCTTTGGTTTTAAGTTTATGTGTTCTTGAGTCAAGCCTCATCTTTATGATAGGCTAAACAAGCCCGTCTCCTCCCAAAAGGAGACGTTTTAATGTAATAGATGTTATAAGTATTTTCATAATAAAAATAAGGTTGTTGCCCATCTATCTCACAGATTTCTTTAAATCTTTCATATATCGGGTTTTACTTTACGCCCCACGTAGGAAACGAAACAGGGTTGTGCTGGCTATTGCCGAAGGGCTCTCTAACAGAACTATCAATTGCGATCGTGTGGTTGGTGTTGAAGAGCCATCGTAAAACCTGATTGAGTACCCTGCAGTAGTTTGGTCAAAACGATATTAATTGGTTTGTTAAAAGTTTATTGCAATACGTAAGCATGATGGACCGACTCTTTATTTTCTTCGAATCATGAACTGTGAGTCCTTTGCAAAAGTATGATCTTGGGTTCATCCCAAGAGGACAAAAACTGAGGGATTTCATGTTCAATAATTACTTGTATTATAGTTGAAGTATGGAGGGGTATAATGTGAATTTTCCTAAAATTGCTTTGGCAAAAACAAATATTGTTTTGCCATTAACATTAGCCTTTTATAAATCCGTGTACACGTCCGTAAATAAAGGAAAGGAAAGGAAAGGGGTGAGTCATCAGATTACATCCAACGCTTGACCTTGCATAGATGGAAATAAAAGTAAAATCCCAACCCATACCCTTTACACTAGAGGAAGAAGTGTTCCCTCACACCGTCTCCAACTTTTCGGCATTAACCTTCACGGATTGATAATTTAACTGCAAAGGGCAGCTCAGGTGCTACTATCTCTTTGTTGCACATCGGATCAAGATTGTTCCACCTCTAAAATTGGGAAATAATACCTGATGAAGAGTAAGAAATCAACTACTGAAATGTAAGTAAAAATCCATCAGTAACTACGATGCATAAATGTAATATTGTTTGCTATATTAATTATGTTCATACTTGAATAATGCTTGAATAAGGGTGATATTCTATATATTATTTGATGTATAAAGTATTTGAGTGATGTTGAAATAAATAATTGTTGCTTCGATGCATTGGCTATCCATTTGCACTTGCACTTATATGCATAATATGTGAGTATGTTTGATGACTTGCATGCACGACATGATTTTGAGAAAAAATTAAAGATTTTGGTTGGCCATTACTAGGGCACCAATGTTTGCGAGGCAGACTTATATGATATATTGAGCGCCACGAGTCGATACTCCTTGGAGGATTATGAGGGTTGATATGGATGTGCCCTTGATAATCACGTGGGGATGGTCCAATCGACTGTACTCTTTTGATTGATGCCGCGGGTGGGATACTTCTCAGTTGATCTCGGAGGTTGATAGGGTATGTGCCTTCGAGGTCACGGGAGTTTGAATAAAATGTTATATATTTTCGAGTATGCGTTCTTGGTAAAAATGTTTTATTGATTTCTAATATCATTTTCATCACATACGTGGTTTTTATTTACTGTGCATTAGCTCACATAGTTCATGCATTGTAGGAGAGCACGTCGATACCTGAGATTGAGACTTACTGAGCAGGGTGATGCGCTCCTGATTTCTGAGAGCCGATGTACATGGATGACGACCTGCTGGGCTATGTGGTTATCTTGTATTGGCTTTTGAGTCTGCAGAGTTATCTTTTGAAACTCATATGGTTTTTATTAGGTTATTTTATAAGTTTATTTTAGCTTTTAAACCTGAAAAATAATCTTTTGAAAACTCAAGTATAAAATGGTTTGTAAATAGTGTGATGGTTATGTAGGAGTACTATTTTCATGTCTTGGAGTACTATTTTGACGAAGACGGTGACTTACTCCGTGAATTTCTATGAGGTTGTACATGTGAGTATAGTTATATTGATTTTGTTTTGCACATTTAGCTTGTCACTATATTGAGGTCATTGGGTCTCCGGCTATTATATAAATAAAGAAGATGTCGTTGAATTTTTTTTATATGGCCTATATATGGTTTTTGAGATTTGGGTTGTGCCACTGTCTGTCACACCTAGATCTTCAGTAGTATCTGTAATATGCTACATTACAGATAAATGTGGGTTGTGACATTTTATAGTAAGCATAGTAACATATTTGACAAAAGCTATAAAATTATCATTTTTCCATAATGTGTTGAAAAATAAAACATTTTCATATCAAAATAATTGTCACATACGTAGGCTAATATGCACAGTTAACATAGCAACTTGCACAAAGCAGAATCACAACGGAAACCAAACAGATAACCAACAAATAATGAACATATACTCATATAATAGCCATGGCATAGTCATGTTGTAATGAAAAACAATTGTATACTCAAATAAGGAGGTGACACGATGATATCATCCTAAGCTATACGAGGGTATCGGCAGATATTATATCCTATTTGCCTTCGAGCAAAAAAAAAAAAACATTTATAACACTCGTCACCAACGAGCCAGAAATGTGCGTGTTTTTACTCTCGTCACAAGCGAGACAGACAAAACAAAGAACGCTCTTCGATCACAACCTCAAATCATATTAACCGAATCAAAATAAGTATGTCATCTAAAATAGTTTTTCTTACACGATAAAATGTTGTCCATTTTCAGAAAATAATATTTATATCGAAAATCATTTTTCAAAAATAATTTTTCTAATTATTATTCTAGATCATTCAAAAATATATAACAGAAAATACTTAAAATAATTTATGAAAAATGCAACTCCTTCTACGTACCTCGAAGCTTTCCAAGACTTTTCAAGCTACAAACTTTCCCAAAAAAACTCCGAAGATGTAAATGATTTCCTATCACACATGATAATATCATTATAACAATTAAAATTTACTTGAAATTAGTCCCAAATTTCATATAGCATGGTTTTGAATTATTGTACAAAAATCGCATAGTTAAGTATCTAAAACATCAAAAAATTATGTGACTTCGAAATACCTGAACTAATATCTTTTAGGGTTAAAAATATAATTTTTGTGATGCCAAAAATAATTTATAGTTATTCAGTTTTAGTTGTGGAAAAGTGTGAAATATCCATGGGATAATTATATTTATTTATTTTATTTTAAATGTGATAACTTATAAGATATTTACTAATTAAATCTGTGAAAATATAATCCGGAGTTAAAGTAAAAATGTACGTGGATTAAGTTTGTTGTGTAAATTAAACTAATTAGAAAACAAATTGAAAATGTAAATTGAAATTATAATAAAATGGGAACGGACAGTAATTGAGAAATTTTAGGAAATGACTTTAAAGCATTTTTCTTTTTTTCTTTTTTTAATAAAAAAGATGACCTCCCCAAGTCTTAGAATTACACTTGGGGAGGTCGTCATTTTTAAAAAAAAAAAATTAAATTTTGTTCTTGATCAAAATCTTGTTGTTGTTCTTGATTGAAATTTCCTATTGTGGGAGTGCATATTTGTTGTCGATTTTAAGTTATAATGTTCGTGAGTTTGGATTCTTAGTTAATTGGTCTAATTCATTAGCTTCGTTAATCATGAATTAAATGAGTATATCGATTCTTTGATACACTTTGTTCTTCTTCTACGCTGCTACGTCGATCGAACGTGCTGTTATGGTGGCTATGTTTTGCTATTGCGTGTGTATGTTAATGGTCCCAAGTTTAAATGGATTTTAGTTCCTAAATGAGGAAGAATATTCGAATAAAAATTGTACAAATTAAATTTATAGCAACATGAGGAAGTAGTATTATTTGAGTGTGTCGCTTTATTGAGTTATTGATTTATTGATATTGAAATGTTGAGTTAATATACATACACCGCGAGCCTCCGGAATAAGGGGGTAGCTTGACTTGGATTGTCGACAATAAGGTATATGGTGACGTGCGAGCTTATAGAAATGCATATTCTTGGTTTTGATCGAGTTGGTGTTATTATGAGATATGTGTCGAGGTTAGAGAGCGAGTGATGTGTTATTGGGTTGTTGTTGGAGAGCGAGCGATGTGTTAGGGTCATCGCAGCGATTTATTATTGGGTCACCTCTGGATAGCGAACAATGTGTTACTATGATATATGGATCGTAGATGGTAGTGAACAACGTATTTTAATGTATGGATTACGATGGTAATGAAATAAGATTATAATTGTTTTTTGTGGATTTTATAAATGTGAATTGTGGAGACAAGAACAATCAGAGCTATAATATGATATTTGCCATTATGTAGTTTATGATTGTAGCTTCGTGAAATAGGAGTAATTTGAGACAACCCTTTATTTTTTCAGTAAGAAGTGTACCACTTTGCCCCGTAGGTTCAAGAGGTGTCTCACACGCACATAGCTCAGATTACGTGGAGACTATATCAAAATTTTTATTCAATCATATGTTATTAACCCATAATTATGTAGGGAAGAATTAGGTTCTTACAATTTTTGAGCACTGGAAAAACTTTGAAATAATGAACAACCGTGAAAGACATTATTCGAAGTTACATACAAAGATTTGAAGTTCAAATGGATCATCGAGGATGTTTTGATCGAAAGAAGCTCTTGGAGAAGCTGACGCATGTGCACGTCCGGACTTGATTTCTTATGATTCTTGTAGCCTATTCCAATCTATTGATATTAGGGGTGGTTAACGGATTTATCCGGTCCGAACCGGTCCGGAACCGGCCGTCCGGATCCGATAATCCCGAAACCGGTCCGATCCATTAAGGAACCGGATCGGATCCGGTTCCGGTCCAACCGGTTCCAACCCGGAACCGGTTTGTTTGATTTTTTTTCCTCACAAAATCTAACTTATATTAGTTTAAACAAAAAAAAAACATTTTAAAAATATGGATCCGGTTCCGGTTCAATCCGGAACCGGATACGTTTAGTCCGGAACCGGTAAGATACCGGTTCCGGAACGGTAGAACCGGTAAGATATTGGTTCCGAATCGGGCTAACCGATCCGGTTTTGGGCCGGGTCCGGATTGACTCGGCCCGTTATACACCCCTAATTGATATTAAAGACTTAATAATTGCACTTAAAATGACAAAAATAGTTTATCAAGAGGACATAGTCTTTATTATCTAGACTTTTTAATTATATAATATTTATTATTTTAATTATGCATTTTTAAAAATATTTAGAAATTAAAATGATAATATAAATATATAAAATCTTATAGAAAATTTAAATGGGAAATTACATGGAAGTCCACTTTAGTGACACAAAATCTACTTAAGTCTTGAGAAAAAATCTTAGTGCATAAAAATCCAAATTGGAAACATTTGTTGAAATAAGTCCACTTTTCAAATTTTCAAATCAATTGAGTGTTTTATGATGACTATTTTACCCCTCAATAGTTTGATATAGTGCATTCTATCCTTTAGGCTTTTGTTTAAATTCCAAAGAAGTCCATATATAATATTTAATTATCTTTTATATCCTTATATTTATAAAAAACAACATTTAACATCGTCTTTTTACAAGTCCCCGTTTTTTGCGATCCTTGGCATAAAATGGTATCAGAGCCTAGGTTTATTCTGGAAATACTATGATAATATATTGAATATTAATTTGTAACCTATACGGAGGAGACGATTCAAGAAATTCATGAACCCGAACAAATGTTCGAAGGGTCATGCTTACAGGTGGTATTTCCAGAAATTGGAAAAACTAAATCAAAAGCATATGGCAGAAGCTCAACGTTTCAGCCATAAGTGGAAACTTTTACGAGGAACTGGTTTATTAGACACACCCGGTACAAACCATTACAAGAAACTCGAAAGGATGGCTAAGAGGCTCCATCAAGTGAACCTCAAACTACAGTTCAAGTAAGCAGAGCTTCAGGAAGACGATCATCATGAACATGAAGATGTGGTTCCAGCCACCAATGATCCAACAGCGTCCGGATGATTAGGATGGGAGAACCAACATTTCGAGAAATCGAGCCAGATTCTTCTAAGATATCCCAAGATCTTATAGAAATCCAGAAGACAGTGCATCGCTATGGTTACCTTCAATACCATGTCTGTTAGGATCGATTTCGGGGGTGAGTTGCCATTCCACACCCGAGTTCAACCAACTTGAGCTTCAATAGCTCGTGTTCTTGAAATAATTGCACCGAGAGATTATATCGAGTTCGGTTACAAAACCGAGCGGAAGACACTCGACATAACCCGCTCTAAAACCGATTACTCATTTGAAAGGCATTTTAAAGATATGCAAGAAAGTATGTAAAAGCAGTAAGGTAAATAAATGCAGTAAAGTAAATAACACAAGCATTTGTTTCTGGAAGTTCGAAGCACAACGCTTCTACGTCTCCCCTTCTTCCATCTCATGGAAGGATACACTAGAAGACTTTGATTTATACAACTCTTTGTACAAACCCGGTCCAGTTGGGCATTCCCCATCCAACTAGAACTCCTAGCAACTCAACTATGTATGTTCTTTAATGTCTCACATACAAAGACCTCTCAATCGGTTGTGATGAATCATCAACCGTTACAATGGTATTCACTCTTCTATTTTAGCTCACAAATACAATGAATAGAGTGAATACAAAGGCACAAATGATCTCCTAACAGATCTGATACAGCAAGGTAAGAGGTGCCAAAGGTTTGAGGAGTGCTCTTTATTTAGCAGCTTTTGTCTTTGAAGTTCCTCAATTGAATCCCAAGTGGGTTTGCTTTGAAAGGCTTGGATTGATCTTCAATCAGCTGTTATTGAGCTTCCAAATCATGTATATATAGCCCCAAGTAATGATATATACGTTAGATACAAGAATATAACCGTTGGGACAGTTTTGGTAAGCTTTCAAACATTGCAACGGTCATATTCTGCTTCTGGGCTATTTTTGGAAGTCTGCTGGTCTGGTCAGCCAGTTGGTCTGGTCAGCTGGTCTGGTCATCCAGTTGGTCTGGTCAGCTGGACTGGTCATCCAGTTGGTCTGGTCAGCTGGTCTTGTCATCCAGTTGGTCTGGTCAGCTGGACTGGTCATCCAGTTGGTCTGGTCAGCTGGTCTTGTCATCCAGTTGGTCTTGTCAGCTGGACTGGTCATCCAGTTGGTCTGGTCAGCTGGACTGGTCATCCAGTTGGTCTGGTCAGCTGGTCTGCTCAGCCAGTTGGTCTGGTCACCAGTTGGTGCAATCCAGTAGGTGCGATCCGGTAGGTGTTTCAGCTCTGCACCAGCAAGCTCTTGCAGACGTCTTTTCGTCAAGTAAACCTTCGAATTTGGTCTTCTGGCCTGAAATACGACTTGTAGAGAATTGAGTTTTCTATCCAACCCCTTTGGAATCAAGTCATTTCGATATCCGAGCTATGAGATATGATCAATTTAGTCAGCAGCGCTCGCGGTCTACTGGATGCTGAATTCTCATTTCAGCAACCAAACTCAAGGCCATTTCTTAGCAGATCATCAAGCTGTAAAATATCATCTATGAACTGCAAACTTGATGAAATATGTTAGCAACACAATAACAAGTTTTGTTAACATCAAAACTAAGATTATTCGGTTTTCCAAAACCCAACAATGTCCCTGCCCAGATCCATCAGATTCAGAGTCAGATGTAGATTATGATTAAACATCAGAAGGAGATTCTTGAAAACCTTCAAGATGTTCAATCCCGAGTGAAGGAATTGGAGTCAATGCCAAGTCCGACAGAAAGAAGGAACGGAATATGGTTGCCACCATCTTACGGAACAGAACCCCTTTTACACCAAAAAAGGGAAAGCAGAAGAGGTCCGGAGGCCTTTGACGGAGACTGAAAAAATGATTGCATTCCTACGAGGAGAACCATTACATCCCACAAAGTAATGGAAAGAATCAACCTTGAAGATCTTTATGATCTTGCTGATTCATTTGCGGGATTAAATCTCGTAGAAATCAAGACAGGAGAGCTTGTACAAAGACCTCCACCACAAGAGAGCTTCGGGTCACACAATCCACCCGAAGGAGACCAAAGTATGCCACACATGGAACATTTCACCTCAGCAACTTTGGATCCCCCAGTTGGAACAAGGAACCGTTCCCGAAGGCCAGATATTCATCAGACGCCCTACGGGAAATCGCAGCTAGATCCAATCCATCCATATGGACTTATGCTCAACATGGATATTTTGGATTTCAAAAGCAGAGAAATTCTTATTGATGAACGGGATTCAACAATGAGAATTGAAGCAGGAACACTTGACTTAAGCAAAGAAGGATTCATTTTACTTCTAAACATGAGTCTGGAAGGATCAGTCAAGATTTCCTGGGATCTAGGAGACCCAGGAACTGAGGAAGAAGTTTTAGCCGGAGAGTCCCTGAAAGAGATCGTGGACAAGATGGCGAGATTCTTTAAAATCTGTTTCATTGGAATAAGCTATTTCGAAGGAATGAAGGAAGAGATGGCTAAGAAATATAAACAAGCTCTAATTAGCCTGGAACTACATGACATCTGCTATGTATACGAATACATCAAACTCTTTACAGAGTATCGATGGAAGTCGAAGATAGCGGAAAAGGATGCCGCAGAGCTGTTCTTTGCCAAAATCCCGAGCCCATGGAGAGAAATGCTTATCCAGGAGTATACACCGCATGCAATCGAGACGGTGTCCAGGAGAATGTCATTTCTCAAAATAAAGCTGGCGAAGTGGTGCTACCAAGCAAAGCTCTAGAAATATTTCAAGAAACTCAGAGGAATCAACAAAATGGCTCATCTTTGTTGTACGGGAAATGATATCCCTACAATCATCGGGAACTACCCACAAAGGCGAAAGATGAAGAAGCACAGAAGTCATCCATACGCCCGAGGAGGTGGTTCAAAAAGAAGTAGGTCTTCATGGAGTCCTAGAAAGTTATGGTCAAAACAGAAAGCCTGAAGCTACAGATCGGGGCAAAGATCAGGACCAAAAAGGAGTAGAATCTCGTCGACATGTTCTGATCAAGCAAGTTCTAGCAGAGCACCAACAAAGAGAACTTTCAGACGCACACCTACTCGTGCAAATGAGAGTTTCAGAGATTGTAACTGCTGGACATGCGGAGCAAGAGGACATATCTTTACAGATTGTCCAGAAAACCAAAGCCGATGAGTAAGACAGTTCGAGCATACCAAGGAATTTGAGGATGCTGTCTATTTTCAGGATTTGGTGCATGTGTATCAATTTGAGGATATTCCCTCAGATGAAAGCATCTATGAAAAAGAGATCTATACTGAGGATGGAGGTGAATCTAGCTCAGAATCAGAGTAAATGAGAGTTCCTTCAGCACGTGATTAGAGAAGAGCCATCGAGGTTTTTCTCGCATACCACTATTTTTCTCATAAAACCCTTATGAGGATCATGAAAGAAGAGCCAAAGCTTCAAATGTATGATGGATTTACAATTGGAGCTATTGAAAAAGCCATGGATATGATTGTTCTTCGTAGCAGGAAGCATCAGATTATCCATAGGATGACGACAGGTGAATTTGCGATCCCAATGGAATTCACGGGAAACCAAATCGAGATGCAGTTAATCCCCTACAGAGAAATCCAGGAGATTAAGAACAATGTCAAAAGAGAGATTGCTAATACACTCTGATGGATTCATATGGAAGCCATAAGAGTTATCATCAAAGCAACATTCAAGGAAGGAATTGATTCGCCGCTCAACCTGGCGATCTTTGACAAGAGAATCCTGAACCTCAAAGATTCTTGTTTGGGAGCAGTGGCAGGAAATCTGTCTGCAGAAAAGATGGCCTTCAACATCTATCCGAGGATTGCATACAATTTAGGAGATCGAGACTTCAACAAAGTTCTCACTCTTCATCAAGATTTTAAAAGAGAAGATTTGATGAAAGAATGGAACATGCCTTACTCGATCACCTACAAGGTGTCATACGCACTCTCGAATACTCATCATTCCGAGGTATTCTCGAGAAAAGAATTCAGCGAAGTCCCCAGAATCTTCGAAGACTTCGCCAAAGCAGTATTGCCGGACATCATTGATACTCCGACAATAGGAGAGATCGACATGAGGATACAAGATCAACCTGTTCTGAACAGAAGCAGGAGCCTCATGATCGAGCCAAGAAAGATGTCTTTCCAATAGGATAGGTTAATCAGCAACTATCCATGGGAAAAACAGAAGGCGGCCTCAAGCAGATTTCGGAAAGTTCCTGATGTTTTCCAAAAAATAGGAAAACTGAAATGCCCAGAAGGCTGGAGAGAAGTGCAGATAGTTTTTGACATCACCGAGAAGAACAATATCTTCCCCTGTGATGTCCTATATTATTTGCAACAACCTACACTTGGCAAATTTCAAGGAAACCTTCAAATTGGTGAAATTGATCTCACAATTGAAGGAATTGCCGGACGGATCCCAGAACAGCTTATTCTAGGGATTGAATTTCTCGAGGAACATAAACCTTGGGAAAGATTGCAAGATGGAATGGAATTCACGGTTGACGGAAAGAGATACCGAATTCGATGACCACAAGTCCATTCTCCATATACATCTCCATTGGGATGTTATATGAGAAGTACCGGGCAGAATATTTTGCAGCCTACATTGACTCATGAGCTGGAATATGCACTATCAGGCGAGAAATCTTCCACAAAGACGTTGGTGAGAAATTATCAGCTATTGCCGGAAGAGACTTTTCAAACGGATCCTTATTCTTGATGAATGAGTCCGAGGAGAGGAAATAATTATCGGCGGAGCAGGCGGTACCCCATGGTACAAAGTCAAAACTCCACCTATTTATTTTCATGACACAGGCGCCGATATGCTGTTAGGAAACAATTTCCTACAGACATTCAAGCGGTTCACACAGGAGAACGAGACCAGGAGACTTATTTTCACAACCCTTTGTGATCATAAGATTATTGTGCAGATACTATGGGAGGCGTTTCACAGAAAATTCCCTATTAGTTTTCGCAACAAGCGTGGTGATGAAGAAAAACTTCGGCACCCAAAAATGAAAGATCGACGGAAGTTTGGAGAGGCAATTATTTAGTTCCGACAACAAGGTCCTAGTGAAAAGGATTCTCAAACTTTTGACTAGGTTAATATTATGTCTTTCAGAGAGCATGATGAGGAAAGAGTAACTCCAGAAACCCTGTTGCTACTGAAAAATGCTTTACGAGAAGAAGTTCCACAACCTGAAACTACCCTCAAAGAACGAATCACTCTAGAGGATGTAAAAAGGAAGATTCGTAAGAACTACAACGAGGATCCACTAGCATGGTGGAACAAAAATGAGCTCAGGGCTACTTTGAATGTGAAAACTGGAAAAGAAAATGAGTTTGTTAGGTACAGGCCGATCCCCATGAACCAGGAAGATCGGAAGGATATGCAGACCATACTTAAGGAACATCTTGACCTTAAATTAATCTCAGCAGGTATTTCTCCATACAGCAGCCCATGATTTCTTGTTCAGAATCATGGAGAAATTAAACGAGGAAAGCCGAGATTGGTGATCAACTATTAAAGGGATCAACGAAATCTTGGAGTTTGATGGATATTTTATCCCAAGCAGAGAACATTTGGTGAATAGCATCAAGAATGCCAAAGTGTTTTCTAAATTCGATTGCAAGTCTAGGTTCTACCAGATTAAAATGGAAGAAGCAAGCAGAAAGTTCACAGCATTCTCCACACCACAAGGACATTATATTTGGAATGTCATGCCAATGGGATTAGCAAATGCTCCCCAGATATATCAGAGAAAGATGGATAATCTTTTCAAGGATTACTTCAGCTTCATGTTCGTGTATATTGACGACATCCTCATAGCGTCAAAAAACATGAAAGAACATCTTAAACATCTGGAAATCTTTTCAGACGTTTGTTACAAGGAATGATTTGTGCTTTCCGAAAAGAAAGCAATAATTGCTACATGACAGATCGAGTTCCTTGGAATCGAGATCGACGAATCTGGAATCATCCTGCAGAATCATATTGTTGAAAGTACAAGGATATCCGGGTGACCTCAAGAATTTAAAACAACTTCAGAGTTTTTAGGAGTTGTTAATTTTGCTGGGATGTTTATCAACAATCTAGCAAACCACAGGAAGGTGTTCAGTCCACTCCTCAAAAAGATGTTAAGTTTGAGTGGAATGAAGATCACAGACAAGCTGTCAAACAGCTTAAAGAAGTTTGTAAGCAACTACCAAAGCTTGCAATTCCAAACGACGAGGATGAACTGGTATTATACACAGATGCCAGTGATCATTGTTGGGCTGCAGTCCTCATGAAAGTCACACCAGAAGGAGAAGTGCCATGCAGATATTGTAGTGGGCTATTTGATAACAACGAAGTTATCAGATGGCACATCAACGAGAAGGAGTTCTTTGCAGTTCGAAAGGCCTTTAAAAAATGGCCATTGTTTCTACTCGCAAAGAAATTTATCTTAAAAATAGATAATACTAGTGTTAAGTCTTTTCTGAAAAATAAAATTGAATCAAAACCAGAGAAGGCTAGACTTTTAAGATGGCAAGCTGGATGCCAATATTATGATTACGATATTGTCATTGTGAAATCTGATAAAAATGTTTTTGCAGATTTCTTAACACGAGATGGAGGGACACATTGCTAGCGATACCCTCAAACGAGTTAGGAATCTCAGGAAAACCTAGAGATCCGGGAACGAGATTTTGGGACTCTTTGTCTCAATGCAGAGGTCGCAGGACGACTTCAACGAGCAGATCAGGAACTTGTTACTGATCATATACGAGCATGCTTTCGGGACCATGAACGATTGTTTGAAGTCTTGAAAGGGCCTATCCTTCAGGCCGCACCCTCTACGGTGCAAAAAGAAGTGTTTAGAGAACGAGACTCATCTAACCCGGAGGCAAGGGATTCAAGTACCCCTGTCACGAGTGCTGCAGATGATGCATTCCTTGAGGATGTACAAGCTGTAGCGAATGTTGAAGGTCAGGTGTCATCACAATCTGAACCTTCAAGTCAACCCAGCACCTCTGGGGTAAAAGAGGGAGAGTTGAATCTTAGGCCAATGGCTGACAAGTCTATGGTTCAAACTAATGATGATTTAGTTTCTTCACCTATGCAGGATTACCAACGCACTTGGGAGAAACTAATTACCAGGCGATGTATCAACCCAGAAAAAAGCAATAATTTATATCTCCGGAAAATATCCAAGAGTTTGGATGAAACCAGGCAGCCATCCAAACGATGTTCAGAAATGGTATAATTTGGAGCTCTGTCTTCGGTTTATACTGTGGCACCAGCTTTCTCTGAAATATCAAAATTAGCGAAATGGATCAGAGAAGCTGTTTACGAGACTTGGGCCAATAATCCATATTTGGCAAGAGGCGACATTTTGGGGTTGTATTTTTTTAGTGCTGCTCCAGAACCGGCGAAGAAAGGCTTCATCGAAGCTTTTCATTTTATCAAGCTTAGAAGACCAGATGGAAACACCCTGAAAAGTATAAAAATGGCGTTACGAGAAGGAATTTCAATTTTGGTTGGAACTATCACAGAGGATGAGGTTTCAACCAGACGAGCATGAGGTCTTTGTGTTTGTCTCACAGAAATGGACAAAGTCAAATACTCATTCAAGTTCTTTCAGAATTCAGCCAACGGGACTTTCTTACTGAATTCCATGACAGGAACCTCCACGAGATTTGCTGAAGAACTATTTGAAACAAAAAGAAGAATTCTTTGGGAAAACAAGATCTCGGCAGGAAAGGAGACTTACCGGAAATTCTGCAACATGGCACACATTGGCCGATGGTTAGACCATATTTTCCAAGCATGCCCTGAGTAGAAAGAACTAGAGTTCGGGAAAGGATTCCGTTCCAAACCTGACCGATCAGAGGCAGGATGAGACAAAAGACCTGCTGACAAGAGAGCCTGTTTTCCTAAAGCTCGGGGACCACAAAAACCCCTAATGTAAAGATTCCCCGACAAAGAAAAGAGGTGGACCATTAAAAGTTAGTGCGGATACTGTTCAACGCACTCAGACAAAAATAATGGACCACTCACGAGAAAAGTTGGCACATTCAGACAAAGATGCCAGATGTTGAGCCTTAAACGCATGGTTGAGTTTAATGCTTAATTTATCCCCGGATTATTTTTGAGTTTTGAATATCAAAAAAACTGGTGTTTGTTATACTAATATGTCTACTTAGTGTACAGGGGTTAGATTGATAAATTGATTGGGAAGACCAATGGAAGAGAACCCAAGTTATACATTATCATATGCGAGTTCATAGGACAATTGGTGATTTTTATCAAGGAATCTATTGAGCTTGGACGAGAAGGAATGCCATCTATGAACAACCAAACTAAGTTCTCAACATGTGTGGGATGATGTGGGAACAATATCTTATGATGGGATGAAGACCCACGAACCAATGGTCCGTTGGTGGGCAAGTTCGTATAGAAGCCATTTGGAGCGCACTGCAATGTTTTGATTATATCTCTTGGCTAGATGCTCCGAAAAATGTGAATCCAAAGAGGTTGGAAAGCCAACTCAATATGCTAGATTTAATATTCAAACATCTCAGTCCAATTCGAATTGCATCATGGAGCAAAATGGCATGGAAGTCATAGCAAGTGCAGATTGTAGCAAGGTTTGAGCGGCTGTAGCATTTTGGGTATAACTTCTTCATACCTTGATTAAATGCAATGAAATTTTGTCCACACATAGACAAGAAGAAGGGATACGAATTTCATGTTTACCACTTTTCCCAAAAATGATCTTAAGATGGTCGAATAGTGCAAAGTTTGAGAGTGTTGAAATCTGGCAGATAGTTTGAGGCGATCAGGGCCCTCACCTCAGGCAATCCGAGCCATGCGTGCCAACGCCATGCACCATCGACCCAGGCGATGGCACGCTGCGTGCCTGGCACTCTGGATCGCCCCAGACGATGCCTGGAACGCCTGAGGCGATCCAGAATTGACCCTACGGCATTTTTTCAAAGGACGATCGCCCGAGGCGATGGGGACATCACCTGAGGCGATCTGGGCCAGATTTGAACGTTAGAACTTGGCGATGGAGCTCGCCCGAGGCGATGGCCGAGGCGATGCACTAGTGATTCAAGCCTTATGTGTAGCAACGGCTAGTAGGAGCCTTGGGGGCCTTCTACACTATAAATATGGATGCTTTGGAGCATTTTGAAGACAAGAAACAAGCCTACAAACTTCATCAAAGCTTTGGTAATTCAAATTTCATATAGCATTGCAATCTCCATACATTTGTGTTGTATTGGAGTTTGTGATTCATTTCTTTTGATAGAGTCTTGTGTTCTTCGTGTTGTTACACCGTGAAGGTGTTGTTGATTTATTTATAAGGTCCTCCAACACCAAAGCAAGTTGGAAATTGTAAAGTCATCAACAAGTAAAGTTGGTGCATGTGTTGTGGCTATCCTTGGAGACCTTAAGGCCCAGAAGACTCGTGAAGAGTGTTGGTAACTCGGGAAGAGTTGTGTGTGTCTATCCTTGGAGCCCTTAAGGCCAAGAAGACTCGTGAAGAGTATTGTGCTCGTGAAGAGCTTTTGTGTACTCGGGAAGAGTTGTATTGTGGCTAACTTGGAGCCCTCAAGGCCAAGATCTTTCGTTCTAGTGGAACCTCGGTTGGAAGTTATCTAGACGGGAAGAGGAGACGTAGGCGATTCATCGCCGAACTTCTATAACAAACCTTTGTGTCTTTTACCGCTTTATTACATTACGCATTTATTTTCTTATTCATTTTATTTATTTTTTGATTGACTTGAAGTCTTCCGCTACGCAAACTCTTTTATTTTGCAAACTCATTTTAAAAAGCTAAATTAGCCAAGGAACCTCATTCACCCCCCCTCTTCGGTTCCAACACCAGACCACGTGAAAGTTAAGGCGCACTCACAGGCGCACTCAACAATTATCAAGATTTGGAATCCGCGTTTGAAGTCCGGATTCATGTCTATATAAGGGCACTTATTCAGGAAGCTAAGGACATCGAAAATTCTCCATAGTTTTCTGAAAAATAAATATTGTAGTCTCCAAGCTTTGCAATCTTCAGCTTTCTTAGCTTGGTAATATTTCTTTTCTTTCTTTCATTTCATAAGTGTCTGTAATTTTGTTCTGTACATTAGTTTATGTGTTCTTGAGTCAAGCCTCATCTATATGAGAGGCTAAACAAGTCTGTCTCCTCCCAAAAGGAAACGTTTTAATGTAATAGATATTATAAGTATTCCAGAATAAAAACAAGGCTTTCACCCAGCTATCTCCCAGATTTCTTTCAATCTTTTCTATATCTTGATTATACCTTACGCCCTAAGGTAGGAAACAAATTAGGGCTGTGATGTGCGGTTTCTGAAGGAGTCGGATAACTGGCAGACTAACCTCGCCCGTGAGCTGAGGTTGGATGGTGATGAGCCATTCGTAAAACAGTCTCGAGGCAGTAAGTTTTCGACTGGTGGAAGTTGTGACCCACCTCACCCGGTGCCGTTATGGTCAAAATGGTATATTTCAGTTTGTCAAAATTTTATTGTAATAAGGAAGCATGTTGGGCCTTTTATTTATTTTTAACATGATCTTCAAATCGGGTTTTGAATTATGATTAGACGAACGTTATATAAACTGAGTCCTTTGCAAAAGTATGCTCTTGGGATTCATCTCGAGATGACAGAAACTGAAGGATGTCATGTTCCTATAATGTTTCTGTTTGATAAATTTTAGGATGAAAACGATGATAAATAGTATATTGTGGCATATTTTGTTATTTAAACATTTTCTAGAGGCTAAGAATGCAATTTTATTAAAGATTGGTTGGACCGCGTGGACCACTGGGACCACCTGGACCACATGAGATTATTATTGTCATTTCAACCAAGAATGAACTTATATCAACTAATGTTTTTTCGCTGGACTAGGATAGATTATGTCACGAAAGTGTACCGGCCCGTAATTTTCCCAATTTAAATACTGTACTGTGTGTGTATAAGAAAGGGAAAAGGGAAGAAATGTGGGGCTGTCACTTCCACACCAAAAAGGCGCATAATGTATTGATTGACAACACGCATAAATGATCTGCGCCACAAAGTGACAGTTAAAATACTGTTTCCTCCCGCTTAAAAAAAACTTCCATCAACCTTATCTCATATTTATAACTGGAAAGTTACCTTAGTTACGCGGGAGACCAGGCCAACCATGAATCCGAACTAAAAATCCAATCAACATCAACATTAAATATATGTTTGAAGGGTTGAAAATCTCTGAAAACATTTTTTATATGAATTAACTTTCTTGTTTTATTTAAAAATCACATGCCTACTTCTATCTTCATAAAGACACTCGTACTCGGTTTCCCACTTTTTGTTCCTTTTTTCTTCATAAATCATACTTTGGTTTTCTTGGGATCATTTATTTTTCATATTCTTGAAGAGTTTGATCATCAGTATTACTAAGCAGGAAGTTGGAAATGGTTAAAGAAACTGAGTTTTATGATGTTCTTGGAGGTAGTCCGGCTGCTTCCGAGGAGGAAATTCGCAAATCTTACTATCTTAAGGTCTGATTTTTACTTAGATTCAGGACCCTTGATGCATTCTGTCGTTTTCCAGTTTCTTCTGTTATCTCTCTGTTCCTATGTCTCTGATGTTAAAATGGAATATGTTTCTTCTTTCCTCCTTATTTTAAAAATATAAGTTCAGTACTCTCTAAATAGCTTCGAAATTTTTGGGTCGGTCCCATTGTGTTTTTGGTTGGTTTTCTTGATCAATTACTATGATTTTCTTTTTTCCTAATCTGTTCTTGAGTGGTGCAGGCAAGACAAGTTCACCCTGATAAAAATCCTAATGATCCTCAAGCAGCTGAAAGATTTCAGGCAATTTTCCTCCGTTTCTGATTATTCTATATTCTTTTCTTGATTCATTTATTTAACTAAAGACTTAACAAGAACATAAGATTAATTCATCACTAATGTATCTGATGAAAAGAAACCGTATCCATTTTTTTTATATGTTTTAATCAAGGGATCAGATCATTTTCTTGATTTGGATTATATATTTCTTTTCTCGGATGGTCTAAAGTGAGAAATCAAACAAAAAATTAATATGAAATTCACACATATTTTCACCTCGAGTCATCACCCTGTAGTCATTCATGACAAAGTAACTCTTGGCTTCATCATCAGGTACTTGGAGAAGCATACCAAGTCTTAAGCGGTCCAGTGCAAAGACATACACGACCGGAATGGAAAGAACTGTATATCTAAGTAAGCCTTTTTTTTTTTAAATCTATATTTTTCAAAACATTTATTTAGTCGACCCCAACTGGTTCAGGATAAGTTCACTCGGTGTCTATTAATAGGGAGACGATGGTGGATCCGACTGCTGTTTTTGCTCTTCTTTTTGGAAGTGAACTTTTTGAAGATTATATAGGTCCTTTAGCTGTGGCATCAATGGCTATCTGATGCTAATGATAGTCTTGACAAAGTTCATGACAAGGTTAAGGTAGAGAGTGTGTGTATGCATTATATATATACCTACATAATGGAAGGATTTACTGTTCATTGCTATTGTAATGAATAGCAAAATACTATTTATTTAACTTTTTTGGAATTTTTTTTTTTGTTCTCATTTATTATGTTGATAAAGGGTTTTATATCTTAATCAGTTGTTCATGTATACAACTTCAATTTTTTTTTTTTCAGCTTATATAGTAAAATGTACATCATTTTTTTTAAAAAAAAGTTATAGTCAATCATTTGGTTAATTATTTTCCATTCAATTACAGTAACATTGTATATTTTCAATCAAATTAGGTAAAAATTGACTAACATACTTGTACCTAGCACCGCACAAGGTGCCAACAAAACCAGTATATATATATATATATATATATATATATATATATATTTGTGTGTGTACTATGTTGTCTATTTGCAATCTATGAGTATAGATTGAGTCAGCGTCAACTTCTGGTCTTACATAAAATGCTTAAAAAATTGATGTTGGGCAACAGTGTTGCCCTCACCATGCTGTAATGTTGCCTTTCTAGTGTAGTGATTAAAATGCGGAACTTGATTTGTTATATGATCCATAACTATCGGCTATAACCTATAGTACACGATGGATGGACACTCGATCCTATAATTTAAACTATACAGTTGTCAAGCATGTCTTGACTAACCACACATGCACATAGGACATGGTCAGTGTAATACAAATCGACTTTCTTTCTGAATGGTTTTCCCTTCATTCATCAATGCATTAAATAGAATACAATTACAATCTATGTAAGGAAAGTGCAACCTATGTATGGAAAGAATATTAACAACCTAATTTAGAATATTAACAACCTAATTTACATCCTAATTTAATAGCCTAAATACCAGACTATTTTCCACTGTCATATCCCCTCAAATTGGTGCTGGTTTTAAAGCAGCAATTTGTTAATTAAGAATTGATGACGCTGCCGAGTCATGGACTTGGTGAAGATGTCTGCAAGTTGAAGATCGGTGGAAACATGTGGTAAAGTGATAGTCTTGTTGTCAACCGCCTCCCGAATAGAATGACAACCCACTTCAATATGTTTAGTACGTTCATGGAAGACCGGATTGGTGGCAATTTGAATAACACTGGTGTTGTCGCCATGAAGTGGAGTGGGTTGGGTTTGTTGGAACCCAATTTCGCGCAAAAGACCACGGAGCCAAAGAATTTCAGAGCAAACAACAGACATCGCCCGATATTCAGATTCTGTAGACGATTTGGAGACTCTTGATTGTTTCTTGCTTTTCCAAGAGATTAAGGACGAACCCAAAAACATGCACCATCCTGTAACTTAGCGACGAGTGTCCGGGCAGCCAGCCCAATCTGCATCACTGTATGCAATGAGATTTAGTGGATTGCTGGTGGGGAAAAATAAGCCACAAGACGGCGAGCCACGTAGATACCGAATAATGCGACGGACTGCAGCAAGATGTAAGTGTCGTGGAGATTGCATGAACTGGCTGACTTGTTGAACTGCAAAGGAGATATCAGGCCGGGTGATGGTTAAATAATTCAAGCTGCCAACCAATTGACGATACATAGCAGGGTCAGAGAGGAGATCACCCTCGTCACGCCTATATTTGACATTGATTTCCAATGGAGTACCGACGGAGGAAGTTTCATCAAGACGAGCCAATGTTATAAGATCATGGGCATATTTGTGCTGATTTAAGAAAATGCCAGAAGAATCACCGTAGATTTCTAACCCCAAGAAATATGTAAGTGGGCCAAGATCCTTCATGTGGAAAGAAGCGTGAAGATGTTGTTGTAGTCGAGTGATCAGAGAAGAATCTGTCACAGTAATGACAATATCGTCCACATAGACTAGAAGGAGGACAACACATGCCGTTGTTTTGCAAAGAAATAAAGAGGAGTCATACTTACTTTGCTGAAAGGAGAAACGAAGCAGTGTGGTGCGAAATTTATCAAACCAGGCTCGTGGTGCTTGTTTTAGTCCACAAATAGAGCGCTTCAATTTACAGACTGCCGAAGAAGAAGGAGAGGAAAGCCCTGGAGGAAGTTTCATGTAAACGTCTTCTTTGAGATCACCATGGAGAAATGCATTTTAACATCTATTTGATGCAGTGGCCAACCCCGAGAAGCGGCAATTGAAAGAATTGTGCGGACAGTGATCATTTTGGCAATAGGTGCAAATGTGTCCTCGTAATTGATTCCATATTCTTGGCGATTGCCAAGAGCAACTAATCTTACTTTATAGCGATCCAAGGTCCCGTCTGAACGAAGATTGACAGAAAATACCCATTTGCAACCAATTGCTTTAAAATTGGGCGGACAAGATACCACATCCCATGTATCATTTTCTTGAAGAGCCTGTAATTCGTCTGCCATTGCTTTTTCCCAGGAGGGAAGCTTGACAGCTTCGGAGTAAGATCTGAGAATAGGATTAGAGGACAAGGTAGTATGGAATGATGTTGGAGAGAAGCCATACCTATCGGGTGCATGAGACTGCCTAGTCGAACGACGAAGCAAGATTGCTGCTAAAGTAATATTGATTTTCAAAGAAAACAACATGTCGTGAAATACGAAATTTGTGAGAAGAGACGTCATAACAAATATAGCCTTTGTGAGAGTTACTATAACCCATGAAGACACGTTGAGTAGCTTGAGCCGTCAACTTGTGTCGTTCATGTCCTGGCAAGTGTACAAAACAGACGCAACCAAAAAGTATGTAAATTTAGATAACTAGGCATGCGATTATAGAGACGGGAATAAAGAGAGGCTAAGTTTAATGTACGCGATGGTAGACCATTGATAAGAAAAACCGCGGTAGATAGGGCTTCAACCCAAAATTGAGAAGGTACCACCGACTCAAGTAACAATGTACGAGTGACGTCAAGTAGATGGCGATTTTTACGTTCGGCTACCCCATTTTGTTGTGATGTATATGGACATGAATGTTGTGAAATTATTCCCTTTTGATTGAGAAATGATTGAAATGCAGTAGACATATATTCACCACCCCGAATCAGAACGTAAGATTTTGATATGTTTAGAGAATTGTGTGTCCACTAAAGCTACAAACTGCTGGAACATCGAAAATACCTTGGATTTAGCCCGTAAAAAATAGATCCAGGTATATTTGCTATAATCATCGATGAAGGTAACAAAATATTTGTATTTGGCATGAGAAATAACCAGCGAAATACCCCACACATCGCTATGTATTAGATCAAAGCAATTTTGAGCACAGGTACCCTGATCACGAAAAGGAAGAGACTTACTCTTACCTAACTTACATGTAATACAGTCAGGAAAATTAAGAGATGAAAAACGATTGTTTTTACCCAAGAAACCTGACTTTATTATATGAGAAAAAATATGCGAATTAGGGTGACCCAAGCGTTTGTGCCATAAGGCATTGTTATGATGAACTGTATTACAAGCGAAAGAAATAACTGGGGGAATTGAAAAATGTAAATAAAATAAACGTCCCATTTAGGCCCCTCCGCATCTTCCCCGACACCTGATCCTGCACAAGACAACCAGAACGAGAAAAAGAAACATTATAATTGTCATCAACCAATTGTCCAACAGAAATAAGACTAGTACTTAGTGTAGGAGATACAAAAACATCCCGAAAAGTAGAATTCACATCAGCAGTTGCATGGATCGGTAACTGATGACCATTAGCAACGGTAATCTGTAACGGACCCGAAGATGGGCGAACATTATGAAGATTGGCAGCAGACTTGGTCATGTGATTAGAGGCCCCTGAGTCAATCAACCAAGAGGAAAGGGAAGCAGAGTTATTACCTTGAAGACCCAATGCAGACAGAGCAGAGATAATCATATGTTGCATCGTTTCAGGGGTGAGAGTGGAAGGCGCAGCCGTGGGAGCGGAAGAAGAACCAACTGCAGCTTGATATCCTGTGGTATGGCGTTTTGGTGGACGAGTGGGACAATCGGGAAGAAGATGGCCGGGCTTTTTGCAATAATTGCATTTTTTAGTGGTGCAATGCTTTGCAATATGCCCATATTCCTTGCAAGTGTAACATTGTACTTGACGGATGTCCTTTTCCTTTCCTTTGACATGAGAGACATATGCCACATCATTAGAAAATCCTGAATGTTGTTGGAAATTCCCTTGTGTTGCAAGGCGCTGCTCTTCACGTAGTAATTCCCCGAGACAAACATCTAATGATGGAGATGGGTCCCGGTTCATTAACGTAGATCGAGCGATCTCGAATTCAGGGCGCAATTTCATCAAGAACTGATCTCTCTTGCTTTGTTCATGAACAGGTTGAACATCAGCAAGGGAGCAAGCCGGAACCTTAGTATAAATGATATCAGCGAATTCTGTCCACAGAATCTGAAAGCCCGTGAAATATTCCTAGATAGAGAGATTACCCTGAGTGGAATTGGCAATCTCGTATTCGAGTTGAAATCGCATAGCCACATTTTTGACAATAGACTTGTTGTAAGTAGTCCCACATGGTTTTGGCGGTTTTGTATGGGCGAAGATTTAGTACAATGAGTGGATCGACAGATGCTAACATCCGAGCATCTGCAATCTTCCATTTTGTTAGGGACGCTGTATCAAGAGGGATGTAATTACTCCCATCAACATGTCCCCATAATTCCTTTCCCGTCACGAACAGACGAAATTCGAATTCCCAAGCCGAATATTTTTACCCGTGAATTTAATACCGAAAGATTCAAAATTACTCATGGTATGAAAGAGTATTTGACAGTATTTCAGTATTAACGTCGCACAATATTAACAATTGATGATAAACAAAGGCTAAAACTGATGTGATAAAGCCGATCGAACAAAACCCAATATTAGTTTATGGGATGTCACGATAAAAGCAATCAATCGAGGAAAAACAATCACGCGATGAACAGTGATGCGCGAGGAACAGTAAAAAAAAAACGATGAACAGTAACATCACGATGAACAGTAACGTCACGATGAACATTAACGACGCGATAAACAGTACCGCTAAACAGTAACGACGTGATGAACAGTACCGATGAATAGTACGGCGCGATGAACAGTGCCGACGCGATGAAAATCAGAGAAAGAAAAGACTCAAGATTGGATTTGGCTCTGATACCATGTAATACAAATCGACTTTCTTTCTGAATGGTTTTCCCTTCATTCATCAATGCATTAAATAGAATACAATTACAATCTATGTAAGGAAAGTGCAACCTATGTATGGAAAGAATATTAACAACCTAATTTAGAATATTAACAACCTAATTTACATCCTAATTTAATAGCCTAAATACCAGACTATTTTCCACTGTCATATCCCCTCAAATTGGTGCTGGTTTTAAGCAGCAATTTGTTAATTAAGAATTGATGACGCTGCCGAGTCATGGACTTGGTGAAGATGTCTGCAAGTTGAAGATCGGTGGAAACATGTGGTAAAGTGATAGTCTTGTTGTCAACCGCCTCCCGAATAGAATGACAACCCACTTCAATATGTTTAGTACGTTCATGGAAGACCGGATTGGTGGCAATTTGAATAACACTGGTGTTGTCGCCATGAAGTGGAGTGGGTTGGGTTTGTTGGAACCCAATTTCGCGCAAAATACCACGGAGCCAAAAAATTTCAGAGCAAACAACAGACATCGCCCGATATTCAGATTCTGTAGACGATTTGGAGACTCTTGATTGTTTCTTGCTTTTCCAAGAGATTAAGGACGAACCCAAAAACATGCACCATCCTGTAACTTAGCGACGAGTGTCCGGGCAGCCAGCCCAATCTGCATCACTGTATGCAATGAGATTTAGTGGATTGCTGGTGGGGAAAAATAAGCCACAAGACGGCGAGCCACGTAGATACCGAATAATGCGACGGACTGCAGCAAGATGTAAGTGTCGTGGAGATTGCATGAACTGGCTGACTTGTTGAACTGCAAAGGAGATATCAGGCCGGGTGATGGTTAAATAATTCAAGCTGCCAACCAATTGAAGATACATAGCAGGGTCAGAGAGGAGATCACCCTCGTCACGCCTATATTTGACATTGATTTCCAATGGAGTACCGACGGAGGAAGTTTCATCAAGACGAGCCAATGTTATAAGATCATGGGCATATTTGTGCTGATTTAAGAAAATGCCAGAAGAATCACCGTAGATTTCTAACCCCAAGAAATATGTAAGTGGGCCAAGATCCTTCATGTGGAAAGAAGCGTGAAGATGTTGTTGTAGTCGAGTGATCAGAGAAGAATCTGTCACAGTAATGACAATATCGTCCACATAGACTAGAAGGAGGACAACACCTGCCGTTGTTTTGCAAAGAAATAAAGAGGAGTCATACTTACTTTGCTGAAAGGAGAAACGAAGCAGTGTGGTGCGAAATTTATCAAACCAGGCTCGTGGTGCTTGTTTTAGTCCACAAATAGAGCGCTTCAATTTACAGACTGCCGAAGAAGAAGGAGAGGAAAGCCCTGGAGGAAGTTTCATGTAAACGTCTTCTTTGAGATCACCATGGAGAAATGCATTTTAACATCTATTTGATGCAGTGGCCAACCCCGAGACTCTTGATTGTTTCTTGCTTTTCCAAGAGATTAAGGACGAACCCAAAAACATGCACCATCCTGTAACTTAGCGACGAGTGTCCGGACAGCCAGCCCAATCTGCATCACTGTATGCAATGAGATTTAGTGGATTGCTGGTGGGGAAAAATAAGCCACAAGACGGCGAGCCACGTAGATACCGAATAATGCGACGGACTGCAGCAAGATGTAAGTGTCGTGGAGATTGCATGAACTGGCTGACTGGTTGAACTGCAAAGGAGATATCAGGCCGGGTGATGGTTTCCCCCTCCCATAGGCTCATCAGAGAAGCGGAACAGCTCCCAACCAGTCTAGTGTCTAGAATGCTCGCCCTTCCGTCCTAGTCAGGTCCAAGACCCGCGACAAGCTCCTCAAACTCAGCTTCTTCTATAGGATCGGAGTCTAGCAAAGTGGCTAAAATAGTCGATAGAAGAATAACTGAAAATGAAACCAGACCTAATTATAATATAACCACCTCATGTGTCTGTCTAGCTTCCTAAGGTACTAACCACCAAATAGAGATTTTAAGGTAGCGATCACGGACCGTACTCGAGCTTTGGATCAATGTCCCCAGATTGGGTCGGCATGCCTAACTCAGGGCAGACGAACATCTAAGACACGTAGTCGACTCTATGAGCCGTCCCGCAATCCCACATTATAACTAACCAGCAAGCATCTCGCGCATGTCTGCGTTTGGTGCGTGACATTCTCCCCCACTCAATCCATGCACGCTCTCGTGCATGGGGGAGAACTCTTCCCTCTTTAATTTGGCCAGGATCCATGTGCGACCTTCCTGCCTAATCATCCTCAATTTTGAGCGCTTAGAAAAGTATCAATGTTGCTTCCTGCCTACTCGTCGGACCCACTTTGCGAACACCCCCCTTTGGGTGCGAGCAACCCACTGGCTCGTCCATTCCTCTTGACCCGCCAGTGCAGTGAGAGAGCGGTTGGCAACCAATGCAGTGTGCACACAACCTGCCTCTGATACCATTTGTCACGGGCTCAGAGTTTTAGCGCAGACGACAACCCGTGCGGCGACCACGGATCCCCATAACTCCGAGGTTAAGCCATATTCCATCTCCGACTGGTTTTGCCCTCTCATAGGCTCATCAGGGAAGCGGGAACTGCTCCCAAACAGTATAGTGTCTAGAATGCTCGTCCTTCCGTCCTAGTCAGGTCCAAGACCATCGACAAGCTCCCCAAACTCAATTGGGTCGGCATGCCTAACTCAGGGTAGACAAACGAACCGAATCGAGCCGATTATGCAGAAAATTTTAAGGTTCGAATTTGGCTCGAAATAGTTATATTCGAGTTCGATTCGAAGTTCGAATAATTAAAAAATTTGGCTTGAGTTCGGCTCGAATCAAAGTTCGAGTTCGAGTTCAAGTTCTCGAAAAGATTCGAACATGTTCGCCAGCTATTCGAACTATTCTTCGAAAATAAATAAGCGAAAGGTTCGAAATGCATTTATTTAATATATAATTATATTATATTAATAAAATATCAGAGTTCGCGTGCTGCTCGCGAATTATTGAAAAAGGTAATTTGGGCTCAAGTTCGGCTCGAAAAAAAGTTCAAACATGTTCGAGTTTGGCTCGAATTCGAGAATTTCGAATACGAATCAAATATTTTTCGAGCCGGCTCGAAAAGTTCTTGGACATGTTCGTTTCATTTACACCCCTAGGCTAGATTTGCCCCTGCTTGCCGATAATTTGCATAAGGGCATCAAAGCGTGTTGTATGTATACTGTTATCCAAGATTTGTACAAGACCACTTTGCAACTAGTAACTTTTAACGTGAGTCCGAATTCAGATTTTGAAATATTCAAAACAATTGGTAAATAGACGACCACAATTTAGGCATGTGAATAGATATTTGGAACATGTTACACTGATCATGTGGTAAGAATAACTTCAACAACGCGTATGATTCAATTGAAACTTCTTCTGATTCAGCATGTTTACTTCCCAGGTGCTTTTCAGTTGCTTCAACTTCAAGAAGACATCAGAAGACAATTCAAGATGGAGGGCAGTGTTCAAGAAAACGACGATACAGTAATGAATTCTTTATGGAAATTGATGTGGTGGACATTGAGATAACTCTATTACATGTCTGCCAAATGGTTAGTTTACTAATCCAACGTTGGTTTATTGAATTGAAACTGCATCTATATATATTCTATCATTTTTCTTGAATTTTTTGATTTGGGTTTTTTAGGTTCTGCAAGAAAGCAATGTGAGGAAGGAAGAGCTCAAGATGAGAGCAGTGGCTTTGAAAATTCTGGGAAAAGTTTTTCAGGTAATTTGGAACTTGTACTTCAAAGAATTTTTGCCCTCACTATATCTTCCGTTGTCACCAATCTATTTCGCTAATTATTTCTCTCCTCTTGAACTATATACTCTTTTCAAGAACACAAATTTTGCATCACGAACTCTGTATAAATTGAGAACATTGAATGCGTTTCTTTTCAGGGCCAAAAGGCACAAAATGGTGGGACTTCAAGGAAGAAGATTGCTTCAGCAGAAGCAGATGACAGTGGCTCTGATGGTAGTGATGAAGAAGACTCGCCACGGATTTTAAATTATCGAACTCCTTTACTCACACAGGTACAATAATCCAAACATCTCAACAGAACGCGACTTGTATTGTCTTTTCCCACGAGTAGCAACGATTCTTCCACCTGGGATGAATCTAACAGGGAAATCTAGACCAGTCTACGCCATTCAAACAAAAAATTCATGAATTCTTCTTGAGAAATTGATCTTGCCCATGTTTTTTTACTAATGTTTTTTAGTCATAAGAATTCCCGAGTTGCCCAACTTCATACGGTTGTTTCTTATGTTGTCACAGGGCATTGGTAGACTCTTTAGATGTCTCTGTAACCCAGCGTTTGATGTAGACGACGAAGAAATTGTGTACAAAGGAAGATGAGTGAGATCTACCCATGTTGCCGGAGATTTCGAGATTTGTACTAAATTCAAACATATCTGAAATAGCACAACTGTATTTACTGTACTGAACTTATGAATGACACCCAAAAGGAAAGATGATCTTATATGTATTTGTAAACAAACTATTCCAGTTTTTAACACATGATTTTGATCTACCAGAATTCTGAACTAACTGATGTTCACAGAAACACCTATTTAAAAAGTACAAGATAAAACACCCTTCATTGATCAGGAAGCAGTTAATGTTTCAGATGAACATGTTGCTTCCATTTGAAAAAGTCCTCCTAAACAGTATACAACATCGAGCTAACAATGTTTTGCTGGGAGAGAAGTCTATTCTGCAGATGCTTTTAACCAAACGATGTTCTCCCCACTCAAGTAAGACCTGATATTAATTACCATTACTTGCTATAATGTGGTATGAATTGCTCTGTCAAGCGGTGGATATTATTGTTGTCGCCCTCGAGAAGCCGTAAGACCTGCAGCCATTTCCATTATGCCATGAGTAATGGTTGTATGCAGATTAAAATAACTTGAAGTAAAACAACAAACAAGCGACCAAATTACGACATTTTCACATGAACGGACATGTACTGACGATCTTTCGAAAATTTGTAAGTTTCAAAAACCCCACGCCACCCCCAACCACCACCCAAATGCCCATATTACCCTACATGAAAGGGGGTTTGGTCTTAACCTCCTTATGGAAGGTAGAATAAATTAACCTGTGGTTGAATATGGTGTATAAAGATGCTAAGAGAGAGAACATAGAATTACGATACATTTAAAACAGCAATCTTTCAAATGCTACTGGTACTAACGACTCAAGTTTCAACAAATGCTACCATTTTGTCAATGAACTTCTATGGTCTGGAAAGTTGTGTAAATAGTAACTCAAAGCATAGAAAAAATTACCTCTGCCATTGACGGTCGCATCTCGGGGTCAGTTTGGAGGCATAAATATGCTGTTCTAGCCATGTGATATAGCTGATGAGTGTTATAAGATTCTCCAAGACGAGGATCAGCTAGCTCATGTAATGCGAGCTTCTGAATCAGAGATAATGCCTGGGATATGGATGAGAATTTTTCCTTAAAAAAAATCTTCCAAAATAGGAAGAAAGGTTTAGCACATAGGGACTTATAACATATACTTTTCAGAAAAAAGATGAAGAAACATTGCTGGAACGAGTAGGAGAAATCTCTGGTAACAAGCATGTTGAATTTTGAATAATAAAAACATATCGAAGAGACTTCAATACAAGATTTACGTTGTTCAACCATGAATTCCTACATCCATAGCACAGAGCTCCGAGGGCAAAAACTTAATCAATCTCTCTTAATCTAGAGCGATCCTATATGCCCATGATGCAATCATCACCCTTTCACATAAGTGACAATATCATGAAGATGTTCCTATAACTAAATAACAGCAAAGTCATATTAAGGATATCATAATCGTCAGAATAAATTATTTGATTTATAACAAAGCAAATATATAGTTAGACAACATACCCACTGAGATAGTTGATGATTCTCTCTAGTTGAACCCACTGCCTTGCGCCCAGATATTAATTGTATCAGAACAATGCCAAATGCATATACATCAGTTCGCACGGAAACAATGCCATTCTCTGCATATTCAGGTGCAAGATATCTACACAAAAGTAAGACACCTGAACCACAATTTACTAGAAGACAGTATTCATGCACGTCCAGTTAATGGCATATACTCACCCTAGAGTGCCTAAAATTCTGGTCTGTATATCATCAACGTTTGTCGTCCACTTTGCAAGGCCAAAATCCGCAAGCTGTGTATGGATAAAAAAGGAAAGCCATTAAAAGCTCAACAGATTTGGGCATCTGAACTCAAAAATATGTTCGATTTTTATCAAGGAAAAAATTGCATAGAAAACTAATATGAATAATTGAGAAGCCACGTAAATCATTATAGCCAAGCAGCATTGATCTTATGCGGGCGAAGAATTTTTTTTTTTTGGGTTATTTCGATTATATACATTGAAGTGAAACTGGTTTAAATCCATTTTTAATAACAAAGTGTTTGACCAATAAACTTCATGCTAAACTAATAGGAAATTACCAGGTGTAATTTCAAAGAACAATAGTATACAACAGAGTGAAAAAAATCTAAGACGACTAAAACTTTCTTGCAATTATGAAAGGCCAACTATAGAGATTAATGCAACTGGGAAAGATATAAGATCCAAGAATATACCATGGGAACAAAGTCATGTGTTAGCAATATATTGCTTGGCCTCACGTCCCTATGAATGATGGGACTTCCTCGACATTCTTCATGGAGGAAACGCAACCCTGTCGCGGTTCCAATGGCAATGGCATGTCTTCGATGCCATTCAAGAGTTTGATTAGGATTATCTGTCAATATTGATAACATCACCATATATCCAAAAGATATTATATCTGTATACGAACAAATTGAGAGATAGAACTTTAAGAGATGTGATTTTGTATCAAACCCAACTTTTCACTTTTTCTTAATAAATTTATGAAATTTAACAGTTGGCATCAGAATTTCATAAATTAAAATATTTACTTACCGAACAAATGCCAGTCAAGTGAATTATTGCAGATGTACTCATATACCAATATATTGAGGTTTTCCTTGCAACAATAACCAAGAAGCATCACTATATTTTTGTGGCGTGCAAAGTTTAAGACATACACTTCAGAATGAAATTCTGAAAAACCTTGTGTACTAGCTTCCTTTCGAACCTTTGCAGCAATTTGCTGCCCATCCTTAAGCTCACCTTTATATACACGGCCATACCCACCTTCTCCTAGCAAATTATCTGACGAAAAATTGTCTGTGGCAAGCTGAATCTCGGTATAATTATATCTCGTTGAGTCCATCTCAGTCTTCAATCCACAACCAATGCAGAGTGCAGGCACATCAGAGGACCTCTGTCGACTGGGTTTTCTTGGTTGTTTTAGTATCATCGGTGGAGAAACATTATATTTCACATTCACCTTAGTATCGTTACCTGCAAAAAAACATTTGTTTCGGTTACAATCATCGCCTCTTACTATAAGTGAAATATATCGAGATAAATATGGTAAAAAATCTGTCCTAATATCATATTTGACTCTATGATATATTATTTGATTTCTAACCAACACAATTCTTATGTCTTTAAGGCAAAAAATCACGAGTGAGTTACTGATACGTGAACATTCAATATTTTGGACAACAGTACTTCTGGACAAAACATCAAGATGTGAGACAAGAATATCCACTTTTTGATAAAAAAAAACAAAATTTGTCAATAAATATTAAATATATAATCGAAGGATAAGACATCCTTCATACCAATCTTTCGAGGAATAAGATGAAAATTCAATTCGGGTACCTAGTCTCAACACAATTATATTACAAAATTCTTGACTTAGGTTAATGTAGGTTGCCAACCCATTAATAATGAACTAAATTGAGTTTTTTTAAAATCTTTGTCTGATTGTGCTGCAATTGCAACCCAATTTTTTATGTTCATCCAGAATTGAGATACATCTTCAAGAACCTTAAAATATTCGTTTGTATCTTTCTTACAAGAAACAAATAAGAGATCTCTGGATTCATTGTTGTCTTTGCATAACATACACCAACTTGAATATGTCAAGTAAGATTATCTGTTGTAGAACACCATTAGTACTCAATGTGAAGCAATAGTATCCAAATAAAAATCTTGGCATAGTAGAAATATAGGTTTTCTAGATGAGGGGAAATATTTTATAACGAAGAGATTTTCCGGAAAAAAATGCTCATTCTCTAACAATAAATCCTTCTTCTAATTCAACTCCTTACATACTCCTGACTATACTAATAGGTTTTCTTGGTTTGAACCTTGATTTAAATCATGGTTTCCGCTTGCAAATTAATTCTAAGTGTGTCAAGATCATTGTGATAAGCAAAAGGTCAAGACGGGTGATTCGCCTCTCCTGTTTAGGGATTTCGGTGGGGTGGTTGGATGTGGCATCACATAAGGTTTGAAATCTTCATTATTCTTCTTGCTATGCACTTCAAAATCTTGGTGTGAATGCAGGTCTTGGCTTTATACCTCCTTGTTCTTTCTTCTCTCAAGTTTCTAATTTGTACAAGTGTTGAATCTCGGGAGGTGGTGGTAAATGTTGGAAAATTAATTGTATTGAAATTAAGCATTGCACCCTTTCAAGTATAGGTGCAACCTTTCATGAAAAATTACTTTGAAATGGTGTCCTTTGGGTAAGCACATTTTCAACCAAGAAATGCACCCTTTCATGTATAGGTGCAACTTTTCATGAATAATTGCATCCAAATGATGTCCTTTTGTGATGTCCTTTAGATTTAGTATAAACAACATCCTTATTTGAATTAAAAAACACAAATCTAGAGATTAATATTCCTACATATTAAACATTAAGATTGAGAGAAAAATCTTTGCATTTTATTGCATATCATATTCCTTCTACAAGGTTGAGTGCTTTAAACCTTTGTGGTTTGTAGGATTCCTGGTTTGTAGTGCTACTATCATGAAGCA
This sequence comes from Haberlea rhodopensis, assembly GCA_907163345.1. Classification (NCBI taxonomy): domain Eukaryota; kingdom Viridiplantae; phylum Streptophyta; class Magnoliopsida; order Lamiales; family Gesneriaceae; genus Haberlea; species Haberlea rhodopensis. The sequence continues at coordinate 109,905 of CAJQUN010000901.1, forward strand.
TAGTCGTTGTATCTTGGAAACGAATTGTCATCGGAACCATGAGCATTGTAGCGGCGCAATATAATATAAGCATAATGGGTCAAATTTATAAATCTTTGGTTCTTTGTGCTTTACTCATATTCCAGATTTAAAGAGAGGAAAGCTCGATGAAAATATGGAGTCCTGGTTGGCTATAGCACAATAACGAAAGGTACATATTTTCGAACCACTGACTGGAAAATTCATCATTAGCAATGTGACATTTGATGAAGGTGCTTAATGGAATTGGTAAACAACATAACCAAAAAGAGAGACAATAATAAAAGAGAGAGTATTTGAGCTTGATGAAGACAACTACGATGATATACTAGTGAGAGGGACAAGATCTCTCACTGAAATTTATGAGAATGCAATGTAGCAGTTCTGAAACCTGGTGGATATAAAGATGCAGCAAAAGATCCAAAATGGATCATTGCCAATGTAGGAAGAAATGAAAATGATCCATACGAATCGTTCTTGGGAATTTGTGGATAGGCCTCTACACAAAAATACAATAGCGGTCAAGTGGGTTTACAGAACGAAGCTAAATGCAGATGGGACAGTAAACAAGCACAAAACTAGATTGGTGGTTAAGGGGGGGAGTTCAGTTTCCAAACTGTCCCCACAAAAATATGGAGTGGAATTTTCAGAAACCTTTGCACAAGTGGAAAGGTTAGACACAATAAGACTATTCCTTGCAGCTGCAGAATATGGAGTGGATTTTTCAGAAACCTTTGCATCAGTGGAAAAGTTAGACACAATAAGACTACTCCTTGCAGTTGTAGCCCAACAACAATGAAAAATATACTGGTTGGATGTAAAATCCGCATTCCTAAATGGTAATCTAATGGAAGAATTTTTTGTTGAACAACCTGAAGGATTTGCAGCTGATCCTAGCAAGATTTATTCACTTCAAAAGGCTCAATATGGGCTAAAAAAAGTCCCAAGAGCCTGATATAGTAGAATTAATGAGCACTTGACAAGCATTGGCTTTACTAGAAGCCTAAGTGAGAGTACCCTAAATGTTAAAATTGAGAAAAATGAAATAATTGTAATCTCACTGTGTTTTTTTTTTCCCACTGTATGTTGATGATTTGCCAATGCGGAGCTTGTCAAGGTGTTAGAGGAGCAAATGAAGGTTGCGTTTGAGATGACAGACCTTGGTGAGATGGCTTACTTCCTATTGAATGGAAATCCGACAATCAAAACGTGAGATTTTTATTTTTCAGGAGAAATATGCTATGGAAGTGTGAGAAAATATAAAATGGAGGATTGCAATCCTATGGATACTCCATTGGCTCAAAATGAGATATTCTGTCATCAAGAAGATAAAAAGTGGATGAAGGCTTCTATCGAAGCTTGATTGATTGTTTGAATTATTTGACAACAACAAGACTAGACATTATGCACTCTGTTAGTTTACTTTCAAGACATTGTGCCAAGAATGAGCATCTTAAAGCTGCTAAAAGAGTTTTGAGGTACATAAAAAGTACACTTGACTTTGGAGTTAAATTCAAAAAACAAGAAGAGTTTGGTTTGCGTGGTTATGCGGATAGTGATTGGGCTGAGCTTGTGCAGACATGAAGAGCACCTCGGCGCTATTTATTTAGCTTTGGCTCAGGGTGTTTTAGCTGGAGTTCAAGGAAGCAAGAAATGGTGGCACAATCAACTGCAGAAGCCGATGATGTTGCTTCAGCTGCCGTAGTTAACCAAGCACTATGGTTAAGAAAGATCATGACTGATTTGAAGCTGGTGTATTGCAACACAAGCATTCAACTTGCAGATATTCTAACAAAAGGATTACCAAAAGCAAGATTTGAATTTCTTAGAGGAAAGAAAGGAGTTTGTAGAAAAAATAGCAAGGAGGGGTGTTGAATGTGATATATTTGTTGTTGCAATAATAACCTGACTATGCCAAAGTTGTTGAAGATTTGAATTTTTGAATTTTTCTGTTGAATGTTTTTAGGGATTTGTTTCTGCTGAGTTATATTTTTTTTGTATAAAGTTCATGGGTTGATGAATGACTTAATGGTTTCAGAGCATAATGTACAAATTCAACATGGTGCCCTTTCCTTTATCAACTATTCAACTCAAAACATTCACAAGGATAAATGGAAAGGGTGATAATAGGTCCCCTTGCCTTACTTTGGACCTCTAATTTTTTTCATGGGTCTCCAATTTATCATTATTGAATATGATACCAAGTGAATATAGCTTGAATACCCTTTCTCCATCTTTGTCGAAACCTTTTATCTAGAGTACAAGATAGAGGAAATCCCATTTGCCATAGTCATATGCTTTTTCAAAATCTATTTGAAGTACAGTTTCTAAAACTCCATTTATTCGGCCCACTTATATTTTGGAGTCTAATTTGTGTAGGGTGGTGATAAGATAATCGGTCCAAGATCTCTACTTTTGAAAGATCCAAGTTTCCTAGGGATGAGAGAGATGTAACCGTCAAGCATGGGCAACACACAACCATTGTTTTACAAAGTAACAAGTTTCTTCATCTTCAAAAGAGGAAACAAGAGAACAAACCAAGGACGTGTCAAAAGCTGCAATGATTCATTTATTTTCAACGCCACAAAGGAATAACTTGAATGTCCATATGTTGAAGTTAAAAGATTGTTAAGCCGTGAAATTAAATAGCAAGCACGACGACTGCAACAAGTGGGAGTTAGTAAATGTTCACTTTTTTCAACACAAATAACCTTTCTAACCTGGTTCCTCTTGCTTGTTATTTGACCCCATATCTTCCAGCGATGAAAAGGATTGATTTATGGAGTTTGACGCAAAAGATGACAAGAAGTTACTCTTCGCCATATCGTAGCTAGTTTCTAGAGAATACATAGATGATGGGTAGCTCTCAGAAATTTCCAACTGCTCGTTCTCATTCTCTTGCGCAGGTGGTAAAGGGACAGGCTTGGATAGAGTGTAGAACTTTTCTTCATAATGCTCGGTTTCCTTACTAGTATAATAATGTCTTAACACCTCCAACGACAAGTTATCAAGGACTAGTGCAACCTTGCATGATATGTGTCTAAGATAAAACCTCGATTCTTTTCTTAGGAACCTGCAAATGTAAATTATCATTTCAATCAGTGAAAATAAAGTAGCAACTAAAGAAGTGATGTATATATTGAAATTTGACCCATTCCTTAGTTAATATAGGAAATCCATTCATATTAACATGCAGTGGTAGCATGCTTCTTAAACAAATTTACCCTTAAAGAACCATGCAATTACTATTCTTCAAATAAAAAGATTTATTTCCAAGAAATCCAAACATTATATTAAGGCCAGCACATGATGAAAGGACAAACATACATGCCAATGGAAAATTACAGTGCGTGTGCATATCATTTGACCAATTATTGTCCTGTTCTTCTTAGAACATGAAAAGTTGAAAGAATCAAGCTAATTTTCACTAAACTAGAGGCACCAATGTTTAAAAAGTAGGATCAATACACAAAAAGAAATTTGAAATAAAACATAACATGTGAATCAGTCATGAAGCGATGTTGATGGTGTTTTAAGTTCATGTGGTCAAGATCACATGAAACCACTGCCTAATCTTAATTTCTAGCTATTTTTTAACGTAAACTGAAAGGAATAGTTTTTGCATTGACTATGAACGAGAAGTAAAGTAATGCCGATTTTCCATACCACATTTTACATGTTGACATGTATGGGCAAACATTTTCTTTTTACTCACTCATCTTCATCAAATAAAATTTGAAAAAATAAAAGAAACAAGTGCAAAATTTCACTCGCTCCTTAATCCTTCCAAAGAATTTGACGTTTGAATAATAAGCCAGATGAAGTTCACAAATATCAAAATATAATGCTACCTATCAAGAATAACCCATGTTGCATTAGAAGTAGCAACTTCTTGTATGGAAACCTTCCTCATTGGATTTCCAGCAGTTATTTTGACTTCAATATCCACCTGTTATAGGCGACTACGTGAGAACCGACTTTCAAGATATAGAACCAAATACAAAATACATAAATGCTTCTAGTTGTATTTTCTTATGACATGCAATCTTGTGTTGGGAATAATATTCGCTGCGCTGCTGCCATTTTCCCCAGAAAAAAGGGAATATTCACGTTAAAATTTTCGAAACAGATCTATGATCTCGATATTTTCTTATACACTATAAGCGTGAAAAATATTGTTTCAATAAACGATAGAACAAAGTCTATAGGCAAGTATATTACCCCTTCGCCTTCACATTCTTCAGCACTGTACTGGAGCATGCCTACATATAAATCAACCTTTTTTGATACTTCTTCTTCCATTGCACGTATATGTGATGTGCCAAGGAAGTTATCAGGGGCTACTTGCATTTGGTAACCCACTGTGAAAACATGGTAAATAATAATGAATAAATGCAGCATTAACATAAAATGAATTGCGTCTCATACATTGTAAATCGAACTAAATAGGTACAAGCACATTTTACCTCTTCATTCACAAAAACGATATGAACAAATTATATTCAATAAATCATGTCAAAAGGTTATGAACTGTTTAAACAGAGTGACACCAAAGCACCATATAAAGGCATGTTAACTAAAAGGGAAAAATCTAATAACAAGTTGAACTGCAATTGTTTCAAATGACAGTTACATATGGTGGTTCAATTTGCATTACATTTATAAAAATCATCCCCAGATGGTAATCAAGTCTTAATTTCCAAGTTCATCATACATCACAAACAAAACTTACACATCAATGTCTTCAAAGATCAAACTCTGACTTCTCTGTAAATAGTAGATATGGGATGCTTCTTTTTGAATGGCTGAATGAGTATAAAACACAGTCTCCAATAGGTTGAAAAAGAAAACAAGAAGACGACTTCCGTTATCAACAGCAATGGCAAACATCACCATATCAAACAAATAATATAAAGCAGCAAGAAAAGCATAAAAATAAACTTCAAAAACCACAAAGAAAGCTCTGAAAACTAGTAATTCGATATGCAGATAATCCGAAACTCGTGAAATCAAGAAGCACAAGACTTACTAGGATGCAAGACTTTGTGCAACACTCCAAGAACCGTAATTGTATCACCCGAACGTATAATTCCACCGTGCATCCGAATGTTATGAATAGTATGCCTAAATTCATCTTTATTTCTATCTCTGGTAGCATCATATATGATCAGAACACTAGATGGCATCAGCGGATTATCCCTATACTTATGTTTGTTACTATTACTATTAGTACTCTCCATTAGCATGTAATTTTTTCAGAAAATCAAAATCTCACAAAACCAAATTGTTCCTAAAGGCAATGCAGCTACTCAAATAGTCCCAAATCCCAATGCTGCGGGACACAACATAAATCGTCAAAAATGAAAACTTTATTGAGAATGCAATCTGGCAAATAAAATCCCCCCAATAAATATTTAAAAACACCCCTTTTACTCCAATTCACCAGTGTTTCTGTCTCGATATGCTTGGTTGTGTTTCTTGAGGAGAAAAAAGTATATTTGGAGTATATTTTCTAGGATCATTCTGGTATATTCGAAACATGCCTGTGGGTCAGTGAAGTCGTCCAGTGAAGAGTGATTAAAAAACGATGATCGCAAAGCCATCGAAGACATGATCAAAGAATCCATTTCGGGCTTGATATTTGGATACCCAAACACACACTACCTCGGTAACTCCGAAATGCTGTAATATTGTTGTACGCAGTCAGGTTCAAAAATATATAATTACCCTTCTTTCTCTTCTTTTTTTTAACTTAATAAAGATAACGAAAATGCGATAATACAAGTATTCTTGGCTTATTTATCAAAATATTACAAAAAAATTTAAAAAATTACGATATACCGTAAATAAAAAACTATTTACCAAATTATGATAACTCACTTTGAGTGACAGGGTTCTATTTTTTCAAGTAGAACTCACCATTTTAATAATTTTTTTTAATTTGTTGTACCATTTTTATTAATTAAACAAAATTTGTATGAAATGTTAATTATAAGTAATCTACTCGAAAATACATTATAAATGAAAAAATGATTTAAATTATATAAATTATGACAATAACACAACAATATCACAACATTGATACAATTATATGATATTACAAATATTCAATAAATAATATCAAATCAAACTATCTATCTATATACACGCTGTCCTAAATACCCTCAAATGCCACATGTAGTCGGATTAACACTAACAATTAAATTGTTGTTTTAATAATTTATTATTTTGTAATATTTGAATAATTTAAAAATAAAATAATTATATAAAATGTTAAATTAAATAATCTCTTCAAAAATTACACTACGGATTAAAACTGATAGTAAAATTGTACGACGGGTTCCATGGATTTTTTCCAAGACACGTTTCAGTTATGAATTTTTTTTTAAAATTCGTTTTATAAAACTTTTTTTTAAAATAAATTTAAAAACTCAACCCGCCGGTTAGAGGCAGAGTTAGATAACTGAAACCTTCTAAAAAAAATCCATTGAACCCGCCGTACAATTTAACTGTCAGTGTTAATTCATAATGTAATTTTTGAACAGATTATATAATTTAACATTTTTTATAATTATTTTATTTTTAAATTATTCAAATATTAAAAAATAATAAATTATTAAAACAACTTTTATAAAACAAAATTTAAAAAAATAATAATTCATAACTGAAACCATCTCTTAGAAAAAATTATATTGAACCCGTCATATAATTTAACTGTCAATGTTAATTCATAGTGTAATTTTTGAACATATTATAATTTAACATTTTAGATAGTTATTTTATTTTAAATTATTCAAATATTTAAAAAAATAATAAATTATTAAAACAACATTTTTATAAACGAAATTTAAAAAAGTTGATACCTTGAAGTGGCAGGTTCATTGTGAAAAAGTGGAACCCACCACTTCAAGTGGCGGGTTCAACTTTTTCACAAAATGTTGAACTTGCCATTCTAAATGACGGTTTGTCGTAGTTTTGTAAATTTTTTTTTATTATGATATTTGCGTATTTTTTTTATTTTTTATAATATTTTGAAAAATAAGGCAAGTATTCTAACCAGCTAAATAAAAACTCAACAACTATATTCCCTATAAAAGAATTTTTTAGGCATCATAAATACTACCGTTTGGGGAATTATCACCATTCATTTACCATTCATTTGGAATATTCCACATCGATCGTGGATAAATGAACCCATATGAAACTGTTCTGAGGTAGCATTAATGTAAAGACCTGATCCTTCATCAGCTCAACTTTGCCAAATAAGCTCTGCTCATTTCAATGGACATAGCTTGTAAGGCCCCGAAAATAATCACAAAAGACACCAATTAAAATAAATTGGTTTAATCTAACTATATATATATAATAAATATATATATGTATAATAATATATATAAGTATATATATATACACACATAGATGTATGTATATATATATATAATTTGCATTGTATAATAATAATATTTGAAAAGGTAAAATAATAAAATATATTATCTCATAAATAAAATAATAATTATATCATATCCAACTTGTAAGCTAATATTTGTTGGTCGATTATCCATCAGACAATCAAATAAAATAATAGTTTATGTCATATCAACTTTCTAAGCAAATATTTGTTTATCTTGCTATTGCCCTGTTAGACAATTATAGTGTCTATTTGGCCATTATATATACTAGCAGACGACGCACACGTGTTGCGTGTATAACGTACTATATAGTGCATATGAATTGATACATGTAATGAAATAAATGAGACATATACATTGGTTAATGTTACAATTCAAAAGAGGCAACAAAGAACCACAACAAACCATTGGAGGGAGTAGTTTGGTAAATTCAAGTTTGTCATACCAAGGTAGTTAGTATAGTAAGATAAAAGAGGAAAATAGCCGAAAGTCATAGGAGCTTATCCAAAATCTTCTCTCTCATTTCTCTGACTCTCGCTTCAAGGTATAAAAATTTCCTATTCAAATATTCATATTCCTTGCAACTTTCTCTACAATTTTTTTTTAAAAAAATTATAATATAAAATTCAAACTTGTTTTGTTCAAACATAATATGTATGTGTACGTGAACGTAGAGTTATGTACGTGTATGAGTGTTTCGAGAGTTTTAACTAATATTCTTGAGTCTTATGGAAATTCCGATATGCTTCGGTAAAAATGAATCATGTATAGAAGTTTAGTTTTGGGCTAAGGGACACACTGAAACTAGTTATATGACAATTTCGTGATAAATATATTGATTTTGTTGAACCTTAATCTTAAAATTTACCATCTCTCTTAGTAACTCGTTTATGTTAAGTTAGCAGTTGTTTAATAAATCCATCGTGTCTTAAATAAACTACTAAAGGTTCTAAAAGTCAAGAACTACAGACTTTGAATCCGTACAAGTTTCGAAATTTATATAAAGTTAATGGTTGATTTTATGATAATAATTTATCATTCATCGATATTGTAGAGTGATTTCTAATCTACATCGCCAAGTCAAGAACTACAGAGTTTGAATCAGTACAAGTTTCGAAATTTATATAAAGTTAATGGTTGATTTTATTATAATAATTTATCATTCATCGATATTGTAGTGTGATTTCTAATCTACATCGCCAAGCTATAACAGTTGAAAATTTCACAATGTATGTTACGATCGGGTAATATAACAACAGGTACCCATAGTGTTTGATATTTGTTGAATGTGCTCTATGTGGCATTTATTTGTCTACGTGGATTATTTGTGGCACTGCATAAACATCGATGCATAAAAAAAACTTATTTTACACACATGTATTGTTATGTATATATGTAGCATCGATACTAGACACGACATTACATTCCATATTGAGCCTTGATCCTATTTGGTGATCGTTTTCATATTGTGTGTGGATCGAGGTGTTATTGGGATGATATGGAGCTGCGACTAGCCCAAGAGATGTTGTAGGTCGATAAGGCGCAGTATGTCCGTAGTCCCTGGCAAGGTGACCGGCACACGGTAGTAGACTGGCGGAGGAGTGGTCACTATGGCAGTGTAGTCGAGCCTTACCTGTTGCTCGAGCTGTTTGCGCTGCATTTACTGATTATGCAGCTACCGTTATTCCGATTTCCCATGCATGTGAATTTTACCCTGATCATGCATTGCATCCACATATCATCTATTAGAGTACATGTTGTATTTATTTTGGTCTTTTCATACTGGGTTATTACTCACCCCCTCGGGGGCGGTTACTGTTTTGTGTGTGGATGGTAGCCAGGTTAATAATGACAAAGATAGTCTTAATGGGAGAGGATGGGAACACAATAAACTCTTATATGATGTACGTCAATGGTGTACCGTACCTGGTAGAGAAGATTCGTATGATTTTCCTGGACTACTGATTGAAGAGGGAATGGATCCCAATATATTGTCACTTGCAGTTCGAATTACATGGACTGAGTTTGTGCCACTTCATCCCATGTAGTGATGGATCAAAGCATGCTACAAATTTTGTAAAGCTATAATACGTCTGTCATTTTGTTTACTTCGACGTTATTATAATATACGGTTAATGTAAGGCAGGAAGGCTCGAAAATTTTTGGTTATAATCGAGCATCGTCCCTTCCCTTAAAGAAAATTTCCTCTATAATTATGTTTCTCGGTATTCAATATTTTAATATTGCATAATAATTACCAGTAAAAGTCGAGGGCCCCACACTATATGGTATCAGAGCAAAACTGGGAAATTGCTCAAAGTGTCGAAGCCCAACTAGGAGCGCTCCAATAGGATTATAGGTCACACGAGAGTTGCACAGATGAATTAATTGTGCATGTGTTTGATATATATGTCTACATGCTTTCTGTGTTCTAATTGCTGAATTTTGTGACATCTTTATGTATAGTACACAGATATATTTTTTGTGTGTATATGTGTCTATTCTAGCCTTTTGTCTATAGATGGCTAACGGAGGACTTGGACGTGGTCGTGGTTGTCCCAGTACACATCTGGAAGTTCCTATAACAGAGGAAAATATTGTAGAACGGTGTTAGGATCGGGGTAGTGTTTAGAAGGGGGGTTGAATAAACACTAGATTCAATTTCGATTTTGCTTGGGTTAACTGCAGACTGTTAAGTACTGCAGTAGCTTCTCAATATAAAGCAAGTCAGCAGACACTGATTATAGTGCGGAAGACGTCTGCTGGACTTGTGAGGAATAAAACTGAGTAGTAAATAAGCAATAAGTAAATGACACGAATATTGTTTCTGGAAGTTCGAAGCACAACGCTTCTACGCTTCCCCTTCTTCCTTTGCAGGAAGGTTTCACTAGAAGACTTGATTTACACTTTACAGTATACAACCTTCTTAGGCACTCACACAGCTTGGTCTAAACTCCTAGCAATCACAACTTCTTAATTTGATTACAATAGATTCTATGACACTCTCACAAAATAAACTTTTTAGCTTCGAGTGTTCTTGAGCAGCAGACTTCAGTTGAGGATAATCTGTCACAGATACAGTAGTACTGCTTGTCTGCTCTTGCTGAACCTTTAGAGAATATCAGTGAGATGATTATTCTTTTTGCGTTGAGGTGTTTCTCTTTGTTTGAATAGATCGTTCAGCTAACCTCTCCATTCTTCAATTTGACGTATTTATAGACTCCTTGATCTTTAACGGCAACTTGTCTATATTAGGAAGGGATTCACTTTCTGTTACCATTCCATATTCTGATTGTCTTCTTTCCTATTTTGTTTAGCAACGACTCTTTTATTCTGACGCTAATGGTGGCGGAGATATAGCAGGGTCCGCCGCTCTGTGTACCTTTGTCAGAATAGGTTGTACTTGTTTTATCTTGTTGCTTTGAGCTCTTGCTGGATGGTTAGTCCTATGTTCGCTTTCTTCGTTCAACTGGTCAATCATTCTTCTATAACCAGTAGATGGTTGTCCAGTTAGTGTCCATTCGGTAGGTGTCTATCCAGTTGGTGTCCATCCGTAGGTGTCTATCCAGTCGGTGTTTGTCCGGTAGGTCTTTGATACCCGGTAGGTGTGTGTGTATCCAGTTGATGTCCATCACCCGGTAGGTCTTTGATACCGGGTAGGTGTCTGTGTATCCAGTTGATGTCCATCACCCGGTAGGTCTTTGATACCCGGTAGGTGTCTGTGTATCCAGTTGATGTCCATCACCCGGTAGGTCTTTGTTACCCGGTAGGTGTCTGTGTATCCAGTTGATGTCCATCACCCGGTAGGTCTTTGATACCCGGTTGATGTTTGTCACTCGATAAGTCTTTGTCACCCAGTTGATGTGTGTCACCCGGTAAGTCTTTGTCACCCGGTTGATGTTTGTCACCCGGTAAGTCTTTGTCACCCGGTTGATGTTTGTCACCACCAAAACTTAGAAATGTTTTCCCAACAATTTCCCCCTTTTTGGTGATGACAAAACTTGGTACTTGAAGACTCTTACTTGATCAAACGAACAGCAATTCCTGTTAAGACTTAGAGACACACAAAGACTTTGCAATTTGTTAGAATACACAAGCAGATTACGAGTAGTAATCAAACTGAGCCAAAAGGAATATCATTTATATAAAATGAATTCTGGTTACAACTTACATGATACATCTTACAAATTACATAGAACATTACATGGAACATCTTACAAGTCATTTAGCAGACCTATTTTTACAATCTATCCAAATGGAGAAACATAGCCAGTATGGAATGATCCGAGCTGGCTAGTTTCAGGGTTATTGACAAAGGGAGGGGGAGAGAAAGTGCATACAGAAATCTTAGAACAGAGAAAGGCCTAGAAAGAGTCAATTATCTTCAAAGTAGTCCTCTGTTCATTTGGCAAGATCTCTGTCTTCAATAATGAAAATACTATATCTCTGTCTTCCCCCTTTTTGTCATCAGCACCCAGGCATCTGCTGTTCCAAATTCCAGGCTGGTGGAGAACACCAGGGCTGGTCCAGAAAGCACAAGCTAGCAGACGTGGGTTAGATAAGTAATCAACCCATGTAGGGTTGATTTAGATAAGTAATAAACCCATGTATAGATATTTGTATAGAAACAGGTGCAAGACACGTAAGACGATAAGAGACCATGATTGATGATTTTGAGTTAGGGAACTAGCATGCTATTTATAGCAAAAAAAGTTGAAGTGTGAAGTGTCATATCGTGCAAGAAAAAAATCAGATAAAGATGGAAATGAAATGACAATACTGTGAATAAAAAAAAGATAATGATAAATACAAAAAGACAATAAAGGTTACTGTTTGCCCCCAAGCCAATGTAACGAGTAGTCACGGGTGGATGGATGAGTGTCAGTCTGAGGGTATCGGGACCTTTGCTGAGATGGACTCCTTGACCTACTGGATGCTCCAGCTGCAGTAGATGAGCGACGAGCTGGGCTCTGGTCTCGTTGGGTCAGAGGAGCATGACGGCTGGACTCAGGCAGTCTTCTAACGATTTGAGGAGCAGCAGGCAGGCTGTTGCTCAAGTCTTGAATTTGGAAGCAAAAGACGCCTGCATGGTTGCCAGTTGATCGGATAAGGCTTTCTTAGCATCCTCTATCTTATCTTCAAGAGCCAGTGAGGTGGCGGCATGAAGAGATTCATTTTGTTGATTGATCTGAAGGCGAGCCTGCCCTATCCGAGAAAGTGAGTCCGCAAACGCATCCACAACAAAAGTCTGAAGCCTGGTGACAGAAGCCGTTAGGCTGTTTATGTCCCTATAGACATGCTGGAATTGAGAATCAGTGTGCTGCTGATGGCTCCCTAGAATAAGAGTCGCAGTGCGCTTTTCCTGTTTGAGCTTATTGACATCACTGGCTAGTGCAAAAATCACGTTGGACAGATTCACTAGCTGATCAGCAATGTTGGGTGGCCCTTCCCGAGGAATAGAAGTTGAGAAGTCAAAGAAATCCTCAAGAGGGTCTTGAGCCATCGATTGATCCAGAGCATCTGTTTGAGGCTCAGCAGCAGTAGTGAGGACTACGGGATGACCCTTAATAACAGCAGTGGTCAGTAAAGCAGCGGCTTCAACAATTGGTGCAGCAGTTGCGTCTGTGGCAATAACAGCCATGCTATCAGTAGCTTGGTCCATCACAGCTGCAGACGACTGGGTGTGATCAGCAGAGTGTGAGGAGGACCCGCTGGGTTCATTATTACCAGAAGAGATGGTAACTTGATGAACCACGGTCTGAATCACTGTGTCCACATTCTCATGATCAACAACCATCAGTTGGAGCGATTGATCATTTGTAGGACTGGGAGCGGAGGAGAAAGTTGGAGCAGCCGGAGAGGTTATCTCTATGGCAGGAGGAGTTATCTCCAATGTCGGTGGGATAGTCTCCAAGGCAGGAGGAGTTGTTGAAGCTGTCTCTAAATCAGTTGAACCTGTTTCCAAGTCAGTTGGAGCTGGGCTTGCATTATTCACAACTGTAGAGCAAGAGTGAAGACCGGTTGATATGCGGAGATCATGAAGAGCATGCTCAGCCATATCCAGTTTTGGTCCTAGTGCATTCAGAACTGCTCTATCATGGTTCGCTGTGCCAGAATCACTGTTGAAATGCTGAAGACGGGACTGAACAAGGGCTTGAAGTTCGCCCACATAGTTCATTAGACAAAAGAGATCCCTGAGCTTCAGACTCTTCTCAGTGTCATTGACTTGAAGATAAGATAAGATGAGGTTCTCAACCTCCCGTGCTTGATCCAGAATTTGAGTGAAGTCATTGAAGCGAATTTTTAGGCGTGCCTTCACCCATCGATCAAAACTTTCAAGCTGTGGCTGCAGCTTGGCTTCTACTGTATCCATGACCATTTGTATCTCATAATTGACGGGTGTGGACACTGGGGCCATAAGGGTCTTTCCTTTTCCAGCGGTGGTGTTCTTTGGATGACAGCAGGGACACAAGGACTTGGGTGTCCGAAAACTAATAGTGCCAGGTGTTTGCTGAGAGCTCACCAGTTTGGAGGATTTGTCAGTTGGAGCCTCTGATGCAGCAAGTACCATGGCCAATGAAGCAGGTGATGCAGTTGGTTCCTCAGGAGGAGGATTTTCAGGACTGAGCTCTCTACTAGGGATGATTGTCATGGGACCTGCAGAGGAGATGGTATCAGAGGCAGCAGTGACTATTTTGCGGAGAGCAGGAGGAGCCCATTTTCTGGTTCCGGGCTTCTTAGGAGGAGGAGGGGGAGGAGATGACTCAGCGGATTCGGATATTGTTTGTTCAGAATCACTTATAACTTGAGTCGATCGATGCTTCGTCAAACCAACCTCTCTGCCACTCCGCTGCCTGTGTATCTGAAGATACTTAGCAGTGATAAGTCTGTGATGAAGGTCGGAGGAGGCCCCTGCCTGAATGTTTTTGCTATCAAAGATGCTGCTGAGAGGTAGGGCAAAACCAGATTGTCCCTTTCCTGAAGTGATGAGTCCAGTGAGGACCTGAAACAAAACAACTGGCCAGTTGACTTTGAGTCCTTTGAAGATGGCGCTCATGACGTCAAACTTCTCAGGGGTGATGATGTCAAAAGAGCCAACTTTGCACAGCAGCCCCTTAGAAATAACATCGGCCAGTTGCCGGAAATGACTCTTCATCAGCACCTTCTTGAATGGAGGACGTCGGAGACGATCATTTGAGTCGGAGAAAATGATCCGCATTTCTTCCCTGACATGCACTGGAACTGTGGAGAAATCTGTGAGTCCAGTGGATGGAAGACAAAGGTGAGTGCTGAATTCCTGTTGAGTGATGGTAATTAGTTGTCTAGAAATAGAGGCCACCATGGAATCATCTTCAACTTTAGCGGTGGCGAAGAATTCATGCAAGGCGGCTTTGTAGAAAGTCGGAGCCTGGCTGAGAATTACTAAAAGTCCCGATGTATCCAATTTGTGAAAGACTTCCTTTGTTTCTGCATCAGGGGATGTGGAGATGGAATGGAAATCTACATGAACAACATTTGTGATAAAACTTGGCTGTGAGTTCTTCGACATTTTTGATGAAGATGTAGAAAAACAACAAAAGTCTTGTAGAATAAAATTTCTGGGAGGGAAGTTAACGCAGTGAATTTTGGAAAAGATAAGAGTTAGAAAATAAAATAAAATTAATGGCGGTTAAAGGAAAAAAGTAGATGTAACGTCGTACTGTAGATGAACGGACACATGGGTACGTGGCGATCATCTAACGATTAAAAAAATTTTAACAAATAAATAAAAGGACAGGATTTGGGCGGGAGTGAAATAGTTTATTTTTACATAAAAGTAAATTTGAATTCCGACGTTCCATTAGGTTAATGATTACCGAAGGTTATTTTTGTCAAAGCATATATGGTAAAGTCTGCTGGTATGTAGGGTCCGACTGGTAAGATAGCATCTACTGGTATGTAGAGTCCTACAGGTTCGGAAGCACATACTGCAGCAGGCTGTTGTTTTACCAGCTGAGCTTAAATAACCACGATAAAATTCTAACTGAAGTTCCCCCTAAATCCATGCAATTTTTTACTGAGTAATTCCCCCTGAAACCATTAATCTAAGATAATAACAATCATGGATTGATTTCAATTAAACCAAGAATATATCGAAAGTAGGAAAACTTAGCGTCCGGTAGAGGCTTTGTAAAGATGTCTGCTGCTTGTTGTTCGGTAGATATGTATTTTAGCCGAATTTCTTTCTTCATAACATGGTCTCTGATGAAATGATGACGGATGTCAATATGTTTGGTGCGCGTATGAAGAACCGAATTGTACTTAATTGCTATGGCAGACGTATTATCACAAAATAGGGGTGCCTCAGTGGATTTAATTCCGTAGTCTCTCAGTTGTTGTTGAATCCAGAGCAGTTGAGCACAGCAGCTTCCAGCAGCAAGGTATTCTGCCTCTGCAGACGTTGCTATGGATGTCTGCTTCTTGCAACCCCATGAAATTAGTCTATCTCCAAGAAATTGACAGTATCCACTGGTACTTTTCCTGTCAATCTTGCATCCAGCATAGTCTGCATCTGAGTATCCGATCAGATTAAAAGTTGAGTCTCTTGGATACCATAGACCGACATTCTCAGTGCCTTTCAGATATTTGAGGATCCTTTTGACAGCTGTGTAGTGTGACTGCTTGGGATTTTCTTGAAACTGAGCACACATACAAACTGCAAACATAATGTCTGGTCGGCTGGCTGTCAAGTACAGTAGTGATCCGATAATTCCTCGATACATTGTCACTTCGACTGGTATTCCTGAGTTATCCAAGTCTAGTTTTGCAGATGAGCTCATTGGAGTGACTGCTGCTGAACTTGTACTCATCCCATATTTCTTCAGCAGTTCTTTAGTATATTTAGACTGAGTTATCAGAATTCCTTCATTGGATTGCTTGACTTGCAATCCTAAGAAAAATGATAATTCTCCCATCATGCTCATCTCAAATTGATCCTGCATAATTTAGAAAATCTTTCGCAAAGTTTTGAGTTAGTACTGCCGAAAATAATATCATCAACATAAATTTGAACAAGCAGAGTATGATCACCCTTTGTAAACTTGAAAAGGGTCTTGTCCACCGTGCCAATGGTAAAGTTATGCTCAGTCAAATATTTTGATAAAGTTGCATACCATGCACGGGGAGCTTGCTTCAAACCATACAATGCTTTATTTAGACGAAAAACATAGGAAGGCTGCTGATGGCTTTCAAATCCAGGAGGTTGTTCAACGTAAACTTCTTCCTGGAGTTTGCCGTTAAGAAACTCACTCTTAACATCCATCTGATAGACTTTAAAGTCTTTAAAAGCAGCAAATGCAAGAAATATGCGAATGGCTTCTAATCGAGCTACAGGGGCAAATGTTTCATCAAAATCAATGCCTTCTTCCTATCTGTAGCTCTGTGCGACTAATCTTGCTTTATTTCTGATGACTGTTCCATTTTCATCTAATTTATTCCTAAATACCCATTTGGTACCTATTATAGTGTGATGTTGTGGTCGTGGTACTAAATACCATACTTTGTTTCGCTCAAACTGATTTAGATTTTCCTGCATCGCTTCTACCCAGCTTGGGTCTAACATATCATCATCAATCTTCTTAGGTTCTAAGTGAGATATGAATGCAGCATGAAGAAATTCATTAATCATTTGTCCTCTGGTGCGTAGAGGAGCTACAGGGCTACCTATGACCGCTCGGGAGGATGATCCTTCATCCACCGGAGCGGAGGTCCAAGAGGATTGAGCTCTTCATTTGACTGAATATGAGTGGGTAGCTCAGAAGATCTGATTGACACATCCTTTTCATTTGTTCCTTCTACTGCAGCAGGAGTATGATCAACAGTGTCAATGTCAGCTGGATGCAGTCCTTGTTGACCAGCAGACTCTTCTGCTTGAGCTTCAGGAACTTCTGGTTCTAAAGAGCAGTCAGTCCTGCTTCTGTAATTTATCTCATCATCAACATTTTCATCAATATAAGTGCTTTCCAGTCGATTGCTCAAATTGTTGATTTGCAGATTAGATACAGTACAGTCAGTAGGTTCATCAAATTTTACATGCACAGATTCTTCTACAGGTAGAGTTCTATTATTAAATACTCTGAAGGCTTTACTAACTGTAGAATATCCAAGAAATATTCCAGCATCGGATTTGGCATCAAAAGCGGTGAGATGAGTCATTCCATTGTTGTGAATAAAACATTTGCAACCAAACACATGGAAATAAGAAATATTTGGCTTACTGCCATTTCAGATCTCATAAGGGGTTTTATTTGCTCGCTTATTAATCATTGATCTGTTCTGCGTATAACATGCTGTGTTGACAGCTTCTGCCCAAAATCTCTGCGATATTTCTGATTCTGCAAGAATAGTTCGCGCAGCTTTTTTCAAAGTGCGGTTCCTACGCTCAGCAACTCCGTTTTGTTGAGGGGTTCTAGCAGCAGAGTATTCGTGTTTAATACAAGGTCATCTAGATATGATTCGAGTGACTGATTGGTAAACTCAGTACCTTTATCACTACAAATTCTATATATCCCACACGATTTCTCATTTTGGAGTCTTTTCAGTAGTTTGATCAGCTTTGGTGTAGCCTGATAAAGGATTAATCCTTTCGGAACCCACACTTGTATAACCCTGAGTTGTTTGGGTCTGTGTGTGTCCTGAAATGTGTGTGCATTATATGATAAGGATGTTCTTGGGTGATATGTGCTATACTGAGTGTATGCATGTTGTTTGTGTTTTTGGTTTCTGTTTGAAAGCATATATCTCTTTTGGACAGGCATACAATTATGATACCAGTTAGGTTTTACCTCGCGAGTGGCCTGACCAGTGGGTTTATGTTTATTTCTAAACTTTTGCCCTTGTCTAGCTTTCTCTTTTGACTCCACATAACCGATACCTTTGTGTGATGCCCGTTCCTTGAAGAGTATTGGCTCAACAGATTCCTTAACCAACTCACTTGGTTCATATAGTGTGCTTAATTTAACAGAATTCATTGTTTGAATCTTGTTTCTTTCTAGACACACTTGAGATTTGATGTCGGATGAATTACTATCATTGTTAGAATAGCCTATACCGGTAAGATCACCAGCAAGCCTTATTGACTCAAGTATTTCATCTTTTCTGGCAGTAGATGCATTCCATGTGCGAACCAGCTTACTGAGTTTCTGGTGTGCACATGTTGCTTCATCCCTTTCTTTCTCGAGCCGACTTACCTTATCCCTTAAGCTTTTCAACTCAATTGATTGTTCACAATCACATTCGTTGTTTAGCTGTTCTGTTGGGACTAATTGTTCAGTCTTGTAGTTCTCGAAAGATTCATACAACATCTGATACTCATTTATCATGTCCTGCAATGCATTCATGAGCTCATTATGTGTAAATTCAGAAAGATTAGGATCATTTATCTCACAGTCATCGTTGGCCATTAGACAATGAACTTCTTCATCTTCACTGTCACTTGATGAGCTGGAAGACATTTCTGATTCTGACTCTGAGTCAGCCCATTTGTTCTTGTTTTCTTCCGCCACCAGTACTTTATGTTCTCTGTCTCTTCTGGATGATCTTCTATTCTCCTTTGACTTTCTATAATCTTTGGATCCTCCCTTTTGATCATCCTTCTTCGGTTTAGGACAGTCAGCGATAAAATGTCCTGACTTAAGACAGTTGAAGCATACACGATCATCTTCATCTGATCTATTTTTGAAGTTCTGTTTTCTTGGATAAGATTGATAGGTCTTTTGGCTCTTCTTCATAAACTTTCCAATTTTTTGACAAACAGCACCATTGCATCATTGCATATTTTTCTCTGTTGTGATAAGTAGAGCTTCAGATGCAGTGAGAGCTTTGGTTGGTTGGCTGGTGCTGGGTTCATCTTCAGTCCGAATCCCTAGTTCAAACTCATATGCTTTTAAGTCAGCAAATAAGTCATGTAGATCTATCTTGGTTAAATCCTTGGATTCTCTCATAGCAATTGTTTTTACATCACATTCTCTTGGGAGACCTCTCATGATCTTTAAAGTGATTTCCCTGTTGGATAGATCTTTACCAAGGCTGTTGAGTTTATTTATGATTCCAGTTACTCTCTCATACTCGCTGAGGGTTTCTCCGGACATCATTTTGATGTTTTCAAACTTCTGTAGGGCAACAGTGAGCTTGTTTTCCTTGGTTTGATCGTTTCCTTCGCATAGCTGAGCAATCTTTTCCCTGATGTCCTTTGAAGTGGGACACATTTTGATCTTGTTGAACATATTTTTGTCCAGAGTTTTGAACAGTATGTCTTTCGCCACATTGTCCAGATTTGCCTTTTACTTTTCTTCATTTGTCCAGAAGGATCTGTCCTTCTCGACCATTTGATGTTCACCACCAGTAATGGCAGCTGTTGTATTGAGTTTCAAGATCTTCATTGGTCCATCAGTGATGACGAACCACATGTCATCGTCTTGGGCACTTAGATGTGCTTGCATACGAATTTTCTAGTCATCATATTCATCCTTCTTGAACATTGGAATCTTGCTAAATGAGGCCATCAGTTTTTGGTAGTTTCTCAAGATTGAGAAGACCTAAGCTCTGATACCACTTGTTAGGATCGGGGTAGTGTTTAGAAGGGGGGGGGTTGAATAAACACTAGATTCAATTTCAATTTTGCTCGGGTTAACTGTTGGGATATGCCCTAAGACAAATCATTGAATGATTGTTTGGACATACAATGTTTATGATTTTATGAAATGGCAATTCATTATTATATATTATTCGATTAACTGTGCAATGTGAATTAATATATATGTTAATGTCCTTAGAATAATATTGTATTATTCTTAAAGATGTCCCTAGTCAAGTATTATCATGAATAGGGATAATGATAATACGTAGAGACTAGTATGTGTTGATTGATGAATTGTTCATTGATAAGAGATATCAAATCAACACATGGGTACATGTTAGAGAACGATGTACTGGACAGACCCACCATGAGAATGCTACATGGATAGTTATATGAGTGTCATAAGCAATTCTCATAGTGATAATAATGTATGTAATCCTTACGACTTGTGATCATCAGAGATCCCAACATAAGGAGTTATGTATCTTGATATTGTCAAACGTTACCCGTAACAGGGTAAACTATAAAGGCGACTATTGGATACACTACGAATTATGTAGAGGGATGTTGACTGATCGAGATAGGATTTGTCCCTCCTATATAACAGGAGAAGTGTTTGGTCCTTGATCAAGTGAGAACTAAAATGCATGGCCATGCTCGAATGAGTCGATATGAGATATCGAGCTTATTCATTTATTTTAGTTCTACTTGGGGATCAAGAAATAAAGATTGAATATACGAGTATGACTATTCCATGACTCGTGTTCAATCTAAACACAAAGGACAAATGGATTAAGTTACATGGTTAATATTATCACAAGTTCTAAAGGTTATGTCGAGTCATTGACATTCTTGTAATTTGGGTAGCCTTGATGTGTTGCTAGACACCGCTCCTTGCTTGTGACGTAAAATGAGATTTTATGTCATAGCCAACATTACAAGATCCTATTGGGTCGCACAAAAGATTAAATAGAAAAAAGGGAAATTAAATTCATGGGATGAATTAAATAATTAAGATGAGTCTTAATTAATAATTATAAGGATTAAATTAAAATCATGGGATTGAGCCCATGAGGCTTTATGAAAGCTTTAATTAAATCATATATAATTAGTTGGCAAGGTTAATGTTTAATTAAGACTTTGATATCAGTATCTAGCCTCCTCTCCACATAGCTCTCGGCCTCCTCTCACTCGACCGAAGGCTCACGGCCGCCACCCTCCTCTCGGCCGCCGTTGATCCCCTTTGGTGTTTGATTGGTAGTCGTTGATCGGTTTAGAACTGGGAGTTCTGTTTTGGTTCAAGAATAAGTCTAGCAACTTGTTCTTGAACGTCCCTTGTTCGATTAATCGTGTGGATACCGTTGAGGCAAGACCTTGGAGGTGTTGCTCGTGACTCGGAATCGTTGGACATGGTGCTCCGTGGAATCTGCTCAAACGCGCTACAAGGGTGAGACCTTTATTCCTTTATCCGATATGATAACCTATGTATTGATCCGGTGTCATGTAATCCATATTTTTTTATTCCGCTGCGTTGCTATGCATGATGGATTACTTACGATGGTATCAGAGCCAGGTTTCGATCCTGGGACCTGTGGGTTATGGGCCCACCACGCTTCCTCTGCGCCACTCTGATGATCACAAGTCGTAAGGATTACATACATTATTATCACTATGAGAATTGCTTATGATACTCATATAACTATCCATGTAGCATTCTCATGGTGGGTCTATCCAGTACATCGTTCTATAACATGTACACATGTGTTGATTTGATATCTCTTATCAATGAACAATTCATCAATCAACACATACTAGTCTCTACGTATTATCATTATCCATATTCATGATAATACTTGACTAGGGACATCTTTAAGAATAATACAATATTATTCTAAGGACATTAACATATATATTAATTCACATTGCACAGTTAATCGAATAATATATAATAATGAATTGTCATTTCATAAAATCATAAACATTGTATGTCCAAACAATCATTCAATGATTTGTCTTAGGGCATATCCCAACAGTCCAGTACATCGTATCCTAAGAGTCAACCTAAGGTAACTTCACAAGCACCTTCCTTTGGCTCCAATTTGTGAATGACCTCCTCATCCCGGTACGATGCTCCATCTTCATTGATCACCATCAATAAATAAACTATACTATATAACATTTACAAATATAGAGAATTCCTCGATTCACATTCGAGGGGAACATAGGAGAGGGATAACATTTAGAATAAAATAGAGAAGGCACGACACGCAGGTCGTATTAAAATTACAAACATTCACAAATCCTATCCAATAGGTTAAAGGGCTATAACCATGCACCATGCTCAAACAACACATATAACATACAATAACAATTAATGAATTAAATTCTAACCATTTTTAAAATTTAATCCCAATAAAACTGTAAAATAAATTTTATGAAATTATCGTACGCTCGGGACATCACATGCCACGAACTTCTTGCTCAAAACCCCACGTCCAACCATGAAGGGTTCGAAACCCTAATACCTTGGACGGCGGCCGTGAGCCATTAGGGTTTGAAACCCTAGCCGTCACAAGCCACTATGGTTCGAAATTATTGTTTTATTTCTCGACCTTTCATTCACGATTCATGACGTTGGCGGCTTGACCATCTCGAGCCAATGAGTTCGAAAACCCTAGCCCTCATGTGGCCGTAGCCGTCACCCATCAATTATCGTGAGTTTGCGCCGATAATAATAATTTTTCGAGCCAAGAGGGGGTTTTAAACCCTAGCCATGTTTCAACACTTCCATGCACAATTATTAGCCACAACGACTAAACCATCTCGAGCCAAGGGTTCGAAAACCCTAGCCCTCATGTGGCAGCCGTGTGTCATTTGTGATGGTGGTGGCCGAACCAACTCATGCTATGGGCTCGGTTTTGCGCCTTCATGTATCGTATACAATGAACTTTAATTATATCAAACATAATAAAATGATAATTTCACAAACACAATTTTAATCATATCATATATGATTATATACAGTTTTAAATAGCATGTTATACAATTCTAATATGATTAAAACAATTTAACCACATAAATCCGATATGAGCCTTGTACACGGCTCTGATACCACTGTAAGTAATCCATCATGCATAGCAACACAGCGGAATAAAAAAATATGGATTACATGACACCGGATCTATACATAGGTTATCATATCGGATAAAGGAATAAAGGTCTCACCCTTGTAGCGCGTTTGAGCAGATTCCACGGAGCACCACGTCCAACGATTCCGAGTCACGAGCAAAACCTCCAAGGTCTTTTATTGGGATTAAATTTTAAAAATGGTTAGAATTTAATTCATTAATTGTTATTGCATGTTATATGTGTTGTTTGAGCATGGTGCATGGTTATAGCCCTTTAACCTATTAGATAGGATTTGTGAATGTTTGTAATTTTAATACGACCTGCGTGTCGTGCCTTCTCTATTTTATTCTAAATGTTATCCCTCCCCTATGTTCCCCTCGAATGTGAATCGAGGAATTCTCTATATTTGTAAATGTTATATAGTATTGTTTATTTATTGATGGTGATCAATGAAGATGGAGCATCGTGCCGGGATGAGGAGGCCATTCACAAATTGGAGCCAAAGGAAGGTGCTTGTGAAGTTACCTTAGGTTGACTCTTAGGATTTTCTCATTGGCTTGAAAAAATCGCTAGTAGGGGCTATAACCATGTCACGTTTAATTATGTATGTTGATGCATGATTTATCTTATGTTTTAGATTGATAATTGTATTACACATATATGTAGATATGTATACACCTATATGTAGTGGACATATTTTAAATTATCAAACTAATCATGAGATCAATAAATCCCTCTAAAATATTAAGTTTTAGATGCCTTCCAAAATTAAAAGTACTCGTCAAAAACTTCGATTGTACATGTGTGGATTGCCAAAGCAAAGCACCGTGGCAATCTTAGTAAGGCGCGAAAGGATAAAAGTGATATCCATTATACTTTAAATTGGGTACGACTTAACTAGGTTATCTCAATAGGATTGGGAACCTAGAGGCATGGGTTGGATAATAATTCATTTGATGAATTGAACAAAGCGTTGTTCGTCCAACTATCCAACAATTACATGTGATGAAATTGACAAAGTGTTGTCTACCTAAATAACCGAGTCTTGGGCGATTAGCCAAAGCTAACTCAAGATTAGGCGAAATATGGATCTTGGCCCACTAAAGGTTTCGAGGGTTGATATTTTTAAACAAAATAGTGGGAGCATCATTTAATATAAGACCATGTTAAATGATTAAATCATAAACTTATTTTGCATATTTATATTGTAGATATCCATGGCAACTAACAATACAACAAGCACATTATCACTGCGATCGGTCCTTGAGAAGGACAAATTAAATGGGACAAACTTCCTAGACTGGTATCGGAATCTGAGGATAGTCCTCAAGCAAGAAAAGAAACAATATTTCCTAGAGGAACCCTTACCTGTTGAGGAACCTCCCCTGACGGCTACTAGAGCCGATAAAGATGCTTACAAGAAGCATCAGAATGACGCACTTGATGTTGACTGCCTTATGCTTGCCACCATGAACTCTGAGCTTCAGAAGCAACATGAGGAAATGGAGGCGTTCGATATGATCGAACACTTAAAGCAATTGTACCAACAACAAGCTAGACAAGAGAGGTACGACGTCTCTAAAGCGTTGTTCCAGTGCAGGATGGTAGAGGGAAGCCTAGTTGGAACTCATGTGCTCAAGATGATTGGGTACATTGAGAATCTGGAGAAACTGGGTTTTCCATTGGACCAAGAGTTGGCCACCGATGTAATCTTGCAATCGTTGCCTGAGAGCTTCAGTCAATTTGTAGTAAATTACAGTATGACTGACATGGAAAAGACTCTACCACAATTGCTTGGTATGTTGAGAACATATGAAGCAAATACAAAGAAGACTAAGGCCACAAATGTTCTTATTGTGAATAAGAGCAAAGGAAGGGCCAAAGTTAGGGCAATAAGAAAGCAAAGAAGGTCTTTGTTAAATCTAAGCCAAAGTCTTCTGCACTGAAGCCAAAGGGAGGGATAGCAAAGGAAGGGAACTGTTTCCATTGCGGTGAGACCGACCATTGGAAAAGAAACTGCAAAGTATATCTGGAGGATCTAAACAAAGGAAGTGTGACTTCCACTTCAGGTATTTTTGTTATAGAAGTCAATTTATCTACTTCTTCATCATGGGTATTAGATACTGGATGTGGATCTCACATTTGTGTAAATGTGCAGGACCTCAAAAAGAGTAGATTGTTGGCGAAAGGCGAAGTTGATCTCCGAGTTGGAAATGGAGCAAGAGTTGATGCATTAGCTATAGGAGATTATTATTTATCTTTGCCTTCTGGTTTATCGTTGATTTTAAAAGACTGTTATTTTGTGCCATCCATTACCAAAAACATTATTTCTATTTCTTGTTTAGACAAGTGTGGATTTTTATTTATGATAAAGGACAAATGTTGTTCTATTTATTTAAATGATATGTTTTATGCTAGTGCACAAATGATGAATGGTCTTTATTTATTAAATCTTGATATGCCTATCTATAACATAAATACTAAAAGGATTAAAAATAATGATTGTAATCCGACTTATCTCTGGCATTGTCGCTTGGGCCACATAAACGAGAACCGTATATCTAAACTTCATAAGGATGGAGTATTAGATTCATTTGATTTTGAATCATATGAAACATGCGAATCTTGTTTAATGGGCAAGATGACTAAAGCCCCTTTTAAGGGACATGTTGAAAGGGCAAATGTTTTATTGGGACTAATACATAGTGATGTATGTGGACCAATAAGTACACAAGCTAGAGGTGGTTTTCAATACTTCGTTACATTTACTGATGACCTCAGTAGATATGGGTATGTGTACCTAAGGAAGCATAAGCATGAAACCTTTGAAAAGTTCAAAGATTTCAAGAATGAAGTACAAAACCAACTTGGCAAAAGTATCAAAATCCTTCGATCAGATCGAGGAGGTGAATACTTAAGCCAAGAGTTTCATGACTATCTAAATGAGTGTGGGATAGTCCCACAACTCACTCCTCTGTATACTCCACAATGGAATGGTGTATCCGAGAGGAGAAATCGAACCTTGTTAGACATGGTTAGATCAATGATGAGTCATGCAGATCTTCCGATATCATTTTGGGGACATGCTCTAGAAACAGTGATTTTTTTACTGAACCGTGTTCCATCTAAATCAGTGGAAAAGACACCATATGAGATATGGGCTGGGAAGCGTCCTAGTATGTCTTTTATGAAGATTTGGGGTTGTGAGGCTTACGTTAGACGTCATGCCACTAACAAACTTGGACCCAAATCTGATAAGTGTTTATTTGTGGGGTATCCTAAGGAAACGAAAGGATACTATTTCTATTATCCCACCGAGAACAAAGTAGTTGTTGCTCGGACTGGTGTATTTCTTGAAAGAGAATTTATTTCTAGAAAAACCAGTGGGAGAAAAATAGAACTTAGTGAAGTTCAACCACAAGTAAACACTGAACCTGAGATTGAGATGGAAACAGAACAGGCACCGCAAGCTGTTGTGGAAGAAGTACCTGCTCAAGAGACACAAGCCCAGCGTAGGTCTGTAAGAGAACACCGGGAGCCACAGAGATATGGATTTCTTGTGACTCAACAAGGTGACTTACTACTTATTGATGAGGATGAACCGTCATCTTATCAACAAGCTATAATGGGATAGCTGCATTTCATGACTATGAAATCTGGCAGATGGATGTCAAAACAGCTTTCCTTAATGGAAATCTGCTCGAGGATGTGTATATGACACAGCCCGAGGGTTTTGTCGATCCAAAGGATGCTGGAAAGGTATGCAAGCTACAACGATCCATTTATGGATTGAAGCAAGCTTCTCGGAGTTGGAATCTTCGTTTTGATGATGCAATCAAAGAGTTTGGTTTTATCAAAAACATAGATGAACCTTGTGTCTACAAGAAGGTCAGTGGGAGCATAATCATTTTCCTAGTGTTGTGTGTAGATGACATACTTCTCATTGGGAATGATATCCCTGCCTTACAATCTGTAAAGATTTGGCTAGGGAATTGCTTTTCGATGAAGGACTTGGGTGAAGCCACCTATGTATTAGGAATCAAGATCTATAGAGATAGATCGAGAAGGCTTCTTGGCCTAAGTCAAAGTACATACATAGACAAAGTGCTAAAACGGTTTAGCATGCAAGAATCAAAGAAAGGATTCGTGCATATGACACATGGAATTTATCTCTCGAAGGAACAGTGTCCTTCAACACCAGATGCGAGACAACGCATGAGTAAGATTCCATATGCGTCAGCTATTGGATCTATCATGTATGCCATGATATGTACTCGTCCCGATGTATCGTATGCTTTGAGCATGACGAGCAGATATCAAGTTGATCCAGGTGAAGGTCACTGGATTGCAGTCAAGAACATCCTGAAGTACTTGAGAAGGACCAAGGATACATTCCTTGATTTATGGAGGTGAGGAAGAGCTCAATGTAATGGGTTACACTGACGCAAGCTTCCAAACCGACAAAGATGATTATCGATCGCAAGAAACAGTAGCCGATTCTACAACGGAAGCTGAGTATATTGCTGCCTCGGATGCACCAAAGGAAGCTGTTTGGATCAAGAAGTTCATTTCTGAACTTGGAGTGGTGCCTAGCATTAAAGATCCGATAGAACTCTATTGTGACAACAATGGAGCGATCGCATTGGCTAAGGAACCTAGATCTCACCAAAGATCCAAGCACATACTTAGGCGTTTCCATTTCATTCGAGAAATCGTTGAAAGGGGAGATGTTAAAATATGCAAAGTACCAACAGATGATAACGTATCTGACCCATTGACGAAGCCACTGTCACAGCAGAAGCATGATCGTCATACTAGATCTCTAGGCATTAGGTTTATGTCTGAGTGGTCTTAGTGCAAGTGGGAGATTTGTTGGGATATGCCCTAAGACAAATCATTGAATGATTGTTTGGACATACAATGTTTATGATTTTATGAAATGTCAATTCATTATTATATATTATTCGATTAACTGTGCAATGTGAATTAATATATATGTTAATGTCCTTAGAATAATATTGTATTATTCTTAAAGATGTCCCTAGTCAAGTATTATCATGAATAGGGATAATGATAATACGTAGAGACTAGTATGTGTTGATTGATGAATTGTTCATTGATAAGAGATATCAAATCAACACATGGGTACATGTTAGAGAACGATGTACTGGACAGACCCACCATGAGAATGCTACATGGATAGTTATATGAGTGTCATAAGCAATTCTCATAGTGATAATAATGTATGTAATCCTTACGACTTGTGATCATCAGAGATCCCAACATAAGGAGTTATGTATCTTGATATTGTCAAACGTTACCCGTAACAGGGTAAACTATAAAGGCGACTATTGGATACACTACGAATTATGTAGAGGGATGTTGACTGATCGAGATAGGATTTGTCCCTCCTATATAACAAGAGAAGTGTTTGGCCCTTGATCAAGTGAGAACTAAAATGCATGGCCATGCTCGAATGAGTCGATATGAGATATCGAGCTTATTCGTTTATTCTAGTTCTACTTGGGGATCAAGAAATAAAGATTGAATATACGAGTATGACTATTCCATGACTCGTGTTCAATCTAAACAAAAAGGACAAATGGATTAAGTTACATGGATAATATTATCACAAGTTCTAAAGGTTATGTCGAGTCATTGACATTCTTGTAATTTGGGTAGCCTTGATGTGTTGCTAGACACCGCTCCTTGCATGTGACGAAAAATGAGATTTTATGTCACAGCCAACATTACAAGATCCTATCGAGTCGCACAAAAGATTAAATAAAAAAAAAGGGAAATTAAATTCATGGGATGAATTAAATAATTAAGAGGAGTCTTAATTAATAATTATAAGAATTAAATTAAAATCATGGGCTTGAGCCCATGAGGCTTTATGAAAGCTTTAATTAAATCATATATAATTAGTTGGCAAGGTTAATGTTTAATTAAGACTTTGATATCATTACCTAGCCTCCTCTCCACATAGCTCTCGGCCTCCTCTCACTCGACCGAAGGCTCACGGCCGCCACCCTCCTCTCGGCCGCCGTTGATCCCCTTTGGTGTTTGATTGGTAGTCGTTGATCGGTTTAGAACCGGGAGTTCTGTTTTGGTTCAAGAATAAGTCTAGCAACTTGTTCTTGAACGTCCCTTGTTCGATTAATCGTGTGGATACCGTTGAGGCAAGACCTTGGAGGTGTTGCTCGTGACTCGGAATCGTTGGACGTGGTGCTCCGTGGAATCTGCTCAAACGCGCTACAAGGGTGAGACCTTTATTCCTTTATCCGATATGATAACCTATGTATAGATCCGGTGTCATGTAATCCATATTTTTTTTATTCCGCTGCGTTGCTATGCATGATGGATTACTTACATTAACTACAGACTGTTAAGTACTGCAGTAGCTTCTCAATATAAAGCAAGTCAGCAGACACTGATTATAGTGCGGAAGACGTCTGCTGGACTTGTGAGGAATAAAACTGAGTAGTAAATAAGCAATAAGTAAATGACACGAATATTGTTTCTGGAAGTTCGAAGCACAACGCTTCTACGTCTCCCCTTCTTCCTTTGCAGGAAGGTTTCACTAGAAGACTTGGTTTACACTTTACAGTATACAACCTTCTTAGGCACTCACACAGCTTGGCCTAAACTCATAGCAATCACAACTTCTTAATTTGATTACAATAGATTCTATGAGACTCTCACAAAATAAACTTTTTAGCTTCGAGTGTTCTTGAGCAGCAGACTTCAGTTGAGGATAATCTGTCACAGATACAGTAGTACTGCTTGTCTGCTCTTGCTGAACCTTTAGAGAATATCAGTGAGATGATTATTCTTTTTGCGTTGAGGTGTTTCTCTTTGTTTGAATAGATCGTTCAGCTAACCTCTTCATTCTTCAATTTGACGTATTTATAGACTCCTTGATCTTTAACGGCAACTTGTCTATATTTGGAAGGGATTCACTTTCTGTTACCATTCCATATTCTGATTGTCTTCTTTCCTATTTTGTTTAGCAACGGCTCTTTTATTCTAACGCTAATGGTGGCGGAGATATAGCAGGGTTCGCCGCTCTGTTGTACCTTTGTCAGAATAGGTTGTACTTGTTTTGTCTTGTTGCTTTGAGCTCTTGCTGGATGGTTAGTCCTATGCTGGCTTTCTTCGTTTAACTGGTCAATCATTCTTCTGTAACTAGTAGATGGTTGTCCAGTTAGTGTCCATTCGGTAGGTGTCTATCTAATTGGTGTCCATCCGGTAGGTGTCTATACAGTCGGTGTTTGTCCGGTAGGTCTTTGATACCCGGTAGGTGTCTGTGTATCCAGTCGATGTCCATCACCCGGTAGGTCTTTGATACCCGGTAGGTGTCTGTGTATCCAGTTGATGTCCATCACCCGGTAGGTCTTTGATACCTGGTAGGTGTCTGTGTATCCAGTTGATGTCCATCACCCGGCAGGTCTTTGATACCCGGTTGATGTTTGTCACCCGGTAAGTCTTTGTCACCCAGTTGATGTTTGTCACCCGGTAAGTCTTTGTCACCCGGTTGATGTTTGTCACCACCAAAACTTAGAAATGTTTTCCCAACAAATGGGTAACTGACAGATTCGAGAGGATGGCTATGGATGAGATTGTTTCTCGTTTCCAGAACATGCGACCTCCAGAATTCTTTGGCATGGAGGATGCCGAAAAGTCTGAATCATGGCTTAAAGATATCCAATACCTCTTCAGTCTAATGGAATATTCTAATAACCAGAAATACAAACTTGCTCTATATCAATTGAAAGATCGGGCTAGGGATTGGTGGGAAGCAACAAAGATAGGACTTGATGAGCAAGGCATTGAAGTAAGCTGGAATGTGTTCAAGACTCAATTTATTGAACAGTATGCCCCGCCATCTTATTTCACTAAGAAAGAGAACGAGTTTAACAGACTGCAACAAGGAAACATGTCTGTTGCTGAATATGCCTCCATTTTCTCTACAATGCTGAAGTACGCGCCCCATGTAGCAGCGAACCCAAAAACCAAATATAATCATTTTGTGAATGGATTGAACAACAACATTTATACGTATGTGGTGTCTGGTTTACCTACTGGATATGCTGAAGCGGTTGAAAGAGCAAAAAATGCAGAAGCTGGACTAAAAGGGGCAGTGCACCATTTGTTCCTTCTAGCAGTAGGTCGTCCACCCATCAGTACCTGAGAGCCAAAGGAAAAAAATTTAAGAAATCTGGCCCATCTTCTTCAAGTTCTAGTAGTTATCGCCAGCAAGGTAGGTCCCAGGCTACTATTTATTCTGGTCCATATTGCAATCATTGTGGTGGCAATCACACCAGTGATCAATGCATTGGTGTTCATGGAACATGTCCTGAATGTGGAAAGGAAGGCCATTATGCTAGAGCTTGTCCATCCAGGAGGAACGGACCCAAGCCATCTCGAGGTGATAGAGGTGTTGCACCTGATAGGTTATACCAGCAGTCAAACGCGCCACAACAACAAGCCGCGGGGAGTCATACTTTTATTAACCATTCTGAAGCACATATTTTCGCTCTCACAGAAGAACAAGCTCAAGAAGCCCCCGGAGATATCATTACAGGTAACTGTTTTATTTACGGTTATCTGGCACGAGTATTATTTGATACTGGAGCATCTCATTCATTTTTTTCTGAATCATTCATTACATTGCATTCCATCACTCCTATCGTACTATCTACATCCATATCTGTTGCCACCCCGAGGGGAAAGATGATTATATCTACCCAAGTGATACCAAATTGTGAGTTGTATTATGAGAATAACAAATTGAGCTTGAAACTTATTGTCCTCCCCATGTATGATTTTGACTGCATCGTGGGAATGGATACACTAATGATGTATCGAGCCTGTTGGAACCGAAGAGATGAGGGGGTGAATGAGGTTCATTGGCTACTTTAGCGTTTTAAAATGAATTTGCAAATAGTCGAGTTTGCGCTGCGGAAGACTTCAAGTCAATCGAACAATAAATAATAAGAAGTAATAAATAAATGCGTAAAGTAAATAAAGCGATAAACGAACAAATATTTGTTATAGAAGTTCGGCGATGAATCGCCTACGTCTCCTCTTCCCGGCTAGAAAACGTCCAACTGAGGTTCCACTAGAACAACTTTTATCTTGGCCTTAAGGGCTCCAAGTTAGCCACAACACACTTTTCACGAGTCTTCTTGGCCTTAAAGGCTCCAAGGATAGCCACACCCTTGCACCAACTTCACTTGTTGATGTCTTATACAATTTCCAACTTCTGTCGGTGTTGGAGGACCTTACAGTAAATCAAATAACACATTCACGGTGTAACAACACGAAGAATCAAAAGCTCTCACACAAGAAATAAATTAGAAACTCCAATACAACACAAACGTATGAAGTTTGCAATGCTAGAATGATTTTGATTGAACACAACTTTCTTGTAGTTTATACTCTTGTTTCTTGTCTTCAAATTGATCCAAAACATCCATATGTATAGTGTAGAAGGCTCCCAAGGCTCCTACTAGCCGTTGCTACACATAAGTCTTGAATCACTCCAAGATCGCCTCGGACATCGCCTCGGGCGATCACCATCGCCACGTTCTAACGGTCAAATCTGGCCCAGATCACCTCAGGCGTTTCTTGCATCGCCTAGGGCGATCGTCCATTGAAAATTTGCCGTAGGTAAGCTTCTGGATCGCCTAGGGCGACTGTACCATTGCCTGGGGTGATCTGGATCGCCAGGCGTTCAGCGTGCCATCGCCTGGGTCGATGGTGCACGGCGTTGGAACACGTGGCTCGGATCGCCTGAGGTGATGGCCCGGATAGCCTGAAACTATCTGCCAGATTTCAACACTCTCAAACTTTGCACTTTTCGACCATCTTAAGCTCGTTTTTGGGAAACGTGGTAAACATGAAAGTTGTATCCCTTCCTCTTAGCTACGTGTGGACAAAAATTCATTGCATTTCATTAAGGTATGAAGACGTTATGCCCAAAATGCTACAGCCGCTCAAACCTTGCTACAATCTGCACTTGCTATGACTTCCATGCCATTTTGCTCCATGATGCAATCCGAATTGGACTGAGATGTTTGAATATGAAATCTAGAATATTGTGTTGGTTTTCCAACCTTTTTAGATTCACATTATTCTGAGCATTGAACCAAGGGATATAATCAAAACATTGCACTGCGCTCCAAGTGGCTTCTATATGAATTTGCCCACCAACGGACCATTGGTTTGTGGGTCGTCATATCATCATAAAATATTGTTTCAACATCATTCCACACATGTTGAACACTAATTCTCGTCGTTCATAGATGTCTTTCCTCTCGTTAGCTTCCTTGATAAAATCCACGGTGTCGTATGAACTCGCAAATGACATTGTGTAACTTGGGTCCTCTTCATTGGTCTTCCAACCAATTTATCAATATAACCCTGTACACTAAGTAGACATATTAGTACAACAAATACAAGTTTTGTTGATCATCAAAACTCATAAATAATTTGGAGATAAATTAAGCATTAAACTCAACAATGCGTTTAAGGCTCAACAATCTCCCCATTTTTGATGATCACGAAACTTGATAAACTTGTAGATGAAATATGCATGAAATTTGAGTAAACAAGACTCCCCCTTAACAAATGTATAGCACATACAAGATTTACCAAGTAGAGCATAATACAAAAAACTCTCCCCCTCAAACCATGCATGTATAATACAAAAAATTCTCCCCCTCAAACCATGCATGAATTAAGCTTCAAGTTTATCACAAAATTCTCCCCCTTTTTGTGATAATCAAAAAGCACAAAGTTCAAATAAGCATAGCACAAATATATGTTGACACATATCCATAGTCTAACAATTAGCACATATTCCTCATCAAGCATGTAATAGCCATAACAAGATAAGATTAAATCATTGAGAGGAAGACATGCATGCTTTTAAGGCAATTAACAACAATGAATTCTAAATGTGCAAAGTGTGCATATGTTCTACCAAGAGTTCATGCACTCATGCCCAATAGACATTAAATTTCTCAATGCGTCATTATAAACAATTGATAAGTTAATGAGAGTAAAATCATTGAGGCCATAGAAACAATAAAGTTATATGAAAATCTTAAGCCATATTTCTATGAACCAAGATTGATTATCTAAACAATTAAAACATGCTTAATCACATTTAGTTAATTTTTATATTGCATATTCAAATTTAACTCATGGAACGCAATAAGATTTTTACCATAATGAGTTAAGCATAAATCATGCATTTAAACAAATATGCAACAAAGTTCATTATCATAGTAAGATATCATTTAATTCAATCATATTGTGCAATAACCAAATATGAGCATTATACCAATTTTAACAATCCAATACTTAATTTGCAAAATTCAAGCATATAGGCATATAAGGATGATTAAACAAGAGTTCTAATACATGGAGAATATATGTCACATAATTATGCATATGCTAAGGGGAAATGCAATTTACTATCAATAAATATTGAGCTTCATTATTTATTGGTCACAATTAATTTGTGCCAATGAAATTTTTCATTGCTCTTTTAAATACACAAAGAAATATAATTAGCTCCCCTAAATATGATATTATAATAATGTACTTAAAATTCAATTTCCCAAAGGTCACCTTCAAAGTAATTGAATTTCACCACATAATTATAATATACAATTCAAGGAATATTAACCAAGCAAAAGAGCTAATTATGCTATTATGATACTCAAAATAAATTTACCTTGGATGATAAGAATGAGTTCACATCATCGGTCATTTACCTCGCGCTTCTTCTATTGTGGTGCATATGATGATTTCCTTCATTGAGGTGCTAGTGCCTTCATCCTCTATCCCTTTGTTGTTCCTACAAAATAAGTTTTTGATTGGAGGTTCTTTGGTACCCATTTTATTTTTGGGTCCTTGCGGGTTAGCTTTCATCGGTGCTTTGGGAATCCATTTCCACCTCTTGTTTGGTTGGTATTAATTTTTAACAAATCTGCATTTGTTTCTTATATGACCAACCTTACAACAATAAGTGCAAGTGTGGGAATTATGCTTAGCTTTAGCCAACAAGTTTGAAAAAGTTTTAGATTTGCTTGAAAAACCTAGCCCAGCTTTATCGACGCTATATCGTTGCAAGCCAAGCAATTCTTCCAAGTTTAAACTACTTTTACTAAACTTACAAAATGATTTCTGATCGCTATAATTTTAAACAATTATTTCTCAGTGTAGCGATTCTATACCGCAAGTGCACGGTGTCAAGTTTTAGTATAAGGGTTTAAAAGTAAGGAGTGTCGTACCCACAGGGACTAGTAGTAATTACCACGTTCGATTAGAATTACTATATTTAACCTACGATTATGGAATGATTATCAAAATAAATTGACTTAAGTACAAAAATTAACCTAAACAGCAGTGATGGATAATTGAAGAGAAATTATAAACGAATTATCAAGACGTCGGTTCACCCATGTAATCCCCCAAAAGTTGTCTATTAATTAAAATTCAAAATTCTATGTTCTAGGGTGACGAGTTTTCCTATTTCATTCGTTATACCTTGGTCCGGTTATAACAAGTCTAGCATTAATCTACAATAAACCACTCCGGTATCTTTATTGAATGATTAAGACCGAAAAATGCTTCGTGAAAACTACTAGCCTTCGATTTTGGTAAATCTATTGCTATCACACGTGTGCTAGATTTTACTTGGTCAGTCTCAACCTAAAACCCACGGCCTAATTTACTACGTCGTATCGTAATCTCCTATGGTCAATTCAATTACGATTACCAAAATCATGCAAAAGGTAGCTAATCTTTTACAAGCATTAAAAACATAAATTATGCTCAAAGATCATAGAAATCAAATCAAAACCATTAATTAACTCAAGGGTTCAAACATGGGATCCCCTATGTCATGGCAAATATCTTAGTCAACAACCATAATCAAATTATAATGCAAAAACATGTCTTTAAACAAATTTAACATCACAATCTGAAATAAAAAATAATTAAGTTCAGAAATACTAAGATAACGAGGATGTTGCTCCGTGCGTCGCTCCGTTCTTTCGTTCCTTGCGTTGCTCTTGCTCTTCAATGATTTGTTGTATTTCTTTGGATGGAGGTGGGGCTGCTAGGTTTCAGAAAATGTGTGCAAAAGTCCCTTAAAATTCGTCCCTAGGTCTGATATATAGGGTAACAATAAGGGGGAAGGAGTCCACCTTGAACCAAACATGGAAAGTCTTTATTTTTCCAAAAACTCTTCGCGGCGATCGATCTTCAACCCACGCCAATCGATCTTCAATCTCTACTGGACGTGATAGCCAAATTCAACATTTCCGCCATCGATCTTCGTTCCCTGCCGATCGATCGCGAGTCTTCACTGTATATTGGCGATCGATCGCGAGTTCTTGCCGATCGATCGCCAATGTATTCTGTTCAGCATCCATTTTATAGCTCAGCGATCGATTGCGATGTTGTTGCCGATCGATCGCGAGCTGTATAAAATTTATAACTTCGAGAATTCACTCCATTTTCTCACGTCTTCACTCGGTTTGGTCCCTTTTCAACATTATTAGCTTATTTCCTCCACTTTTATCCCCTTGGACCTAGATTCCTGAAATACACAAAAATATACCAAATAGCGTAAAATCATCCAGGAATCAATACGAAAATCAATACAAAAACATAGCAAAATAAGTGTAAAATTCACACTTATCAACTCCCCCAAACTTAGACTTGATCGTCCTCGAGCAAGCAATGAAATCAAAATGTAGAGTTTATCATCAATACTTTAACAGAATTAACTTAACAACTCAAATGTAACAGCTCAAAAATCTCACTAACACTTCAACAAAAGTCAATCCAACAATCAACAAGAAGTGTTTTCTCCTATGCCAAGTAATACCTCGCAAAATTGGAACGTGTGTGTGTGCTATTGTCAATCTTGAGTTTCATATATATCTTTTTAAGATCAAATTATGCTAGTAAACTCAAAGTCAAGATTACTATCAAGCACTCCATAAGTCTACTTTTCAAACACTTCTCCACTAATGTAATTATTACCTAGACTTGGATCAGAAGGTCTTCTTAAGCTTATAATGTCAGGCCTATGGTGTTTGGCTTCAAAGAAAAGATAGGCTAGCGTAAAGAAGAGAGTATAAGCATTTACAGTTCACATTTGTAGCACAAAATTGAGCTTCTCTTCTTTTTCTTTTTAGCCTTGGACACTTTGGGTCTTATTTAGTCACTTTTTCTCAAGGCTTTTTATCTATCTTTTCTTTTCTCATTCATCATTTTTTCAATAATAAGCTCATCTAAATGTAGCAATTAAAGTGCATCTAATGAGAATCATTATACTCCCTTTAGGTAAGGATAATTTTTTTCCATTTAGGCTCATAAAGGCGGGTATAATGAGTTTGCCAAAAAAAATGTTGAATGGGGGCTAATTTCCATTCTTATTCATTTAAGCTCAAAGAGGGACACTAGTGGTATATATAGACAAGGTATGCTCGAAAGACTCAAGCGTTCCAAGGATCGCCTAAATCATATCCAAGTCAAGTTCATAATTATAAAATTTCGCCTCAAAGTGCCCTCAAATAGATTCTAGAGTGCTCTAAGATGCTCAAGACAAATCATAGTTAACAGAATTTTTCACTTTCCTATATAAATTCCACTCAATCATGACTCAGACGTGCATCAAAATGTTCCTCAGTTTTACATATTAACTCAACCCAAGATATTCACCAACAAGTCAAAATTTTCAAAACTCTAATTGAGATGGATATTATTTTCATCATGTATTACAGTTGCAAGTTTCATTCATGTATTTCTTAATGAATAACTCAATTTTCACAAACAGTTAACTTTAATATGCTCAAGAACGACTTTGTACCACTCGCTAAAATATCATGCAATAAAAGTAGTAGCAAGAGAACAGCAGTACTCAGTAAAGACCCCCCCAAACTTAGTATGTGCATTGCCCTCAATGTACAGAAAACAATAAGTGTAGTAGCAAAACACATACCTCGATGACGATCGTCAGTGATCGTCGTCCTCATCGTCCCGCTCCGGTGGTGGGTCTGGGTAGTATGGTTCCTGTGGCTGGTATGGCTGGACTGTGGGTTGTGGGCTGTGGTGGGAATGGAATGTTAGGAAAACCCTGTGCCAAAGCAGAGTTCCATGCAGCTTGATACTGCAAGAACTCCATGTTTTGCTGATACAATTGCTGGTGGGCCCATCGGAGTTCCCTTTGTTCATGTCGTATCTCCTGTAATTCATGATGGAGGGATTTCATCGTAATTGAAGTAGGCACTGTAGCAGCAGATGATGATGGTCCAGAAAGGTGGCTGCTGCTAGGTCGTGGTTGTGCCATCCGTCTGACTGTGGCTGGTGCAGGATGATCGACCACGAGTGATGTCTTCGGTGGAATTGCCTCTTCTTCGGAGTCCCAGACAACTTCCGCATGCTTGCACAAAGAGGTGATAGTGGAGGGGCATGGCATACCAGAAGTGGGAGGGCCACGAGTGTAGTTCCGGATGGCTGTCTCGACAAGACGTCCGAGATCTATCGTGAGTCCGGTAACTATGGCATATACAAGCATAGCTCGGTCCTCTGTGACTTTCAATGTGTGAGTCGATGGCATGACCCGAGCTACTATAAATGAAAACCAAGTCTTGGGCTCCTCCTTCAGATCTGATATCAGTACCAGCTGTGGCTTTCCGTCGGCGTTCAGTCGCCACTGAGTTCCCTCTACACATATCGTGGATAAAATAGCATCCAAGTCAATGTGATTCCGGCAATATATGGCATAGTCATCCTCCGGAATGTTTGGCATGTTATATAGCGCATTGATAGCCTGTGAATCAAAAAGAATTGGTTGTTGCCGTATAGAGACAACATTGGCTTCAATATGGTTCTGTGCCCGGAGGTTGGAGTAAAACTCCCTGACTAAAGAAACCACCGCATCTCGTGGTTGGCTAACAAAAGTATACCACTCTCGCCGAAGTGCCTCTTGGATCACAGCACAGCCGAGCTTGCTCGTGTCCATTCCCCGTTCCCGTATCAGATTCTTCTTCCGGTATACCACATAAAATTTTACAGCTTCCTTATTTATGAACTTGTAGGAGTCAAACTCCTCAGGAGCGGGAACTGCCTGCTTTTGCTTGGGCTTCGGTGCCATCCCTAGAATCAAAGTTACCAATACCACTACCAACCAACAATCCAAGTTAAGCTACTAACCCAACCACACAATAATCAATAGGAAGCTCTTCAAATCTCCCCCAAACTTAACAATACCATATAAAATTCCAACTTCACCAATTCACAATTCAAAAACTTAATTTTTTTCACACCCCAACACTTAATTGACAATCAATTAATGGACCATGTATAGCAAAGCTAAAATACTCAACAAATTTTGAAATTTTGTTACTTGATAGTCCTTAGCTTTCCATAGCTTCAAATTGGAGAGGAGGGTGCTCAAACTCCTTTCCCTTGCTAATTCCTGTGAAAGATTGAATCTTGATGTTAGAATTGATGATAGCTTTTGAAAATTGGAAGAAAAATTGAAGGAATTATGAGGAATTGGGAAAGAGTTGAGAAAAATTGGGGAATTTGGGGGAGGGTTTCGATTTTTAGTGTGTGGAATGTGTGTAAAATGTTGATTCTGATATTAAAAAAACAAAATTTTGGACCTCGCGATCGATCGCGGATGTTCGCCGATCGATCGCGAGAATTTTCTGGAATTGGGCGATCGATCGCATGTTCTTGCCGATAGATCGCCAATGTAAAATTTTTTTTTGTTTTTCTTCTCGGGACTTGGCGATCGATCGCGATGGTATGGCGATCGATTGCCAAAAACACACTGCCCAAAAATCAACACTTTTTCTCTCGGGATTCGCTCTTCTCCACCCACTCTGCAAAATTGATACACGGAGTCAATCCTTGAAACAAAATTTCAAATAAAACAAATTCTAACTAAAAAAATTAAAATAAAGAAAAGGGATAAAAATGGTGTTCTTAATTTATAGTCCCAAGCTGGACTTATTACCAACATTGCTTTAATGATTCGGAGTATGTGGATTAGTGTCATCCACATTGCAGTGCCTTAACCGCTGATCATTTACCACGTAAGTACCTAGAATATGACCACTTACTTTAATTGCTCCATGAGCATAGACGGTAGTTACCATGAATGGTCCAACCCTTGACGCATTTCGCTTGCTTTGGAAAATGCGAGGGTGGTGCCGCTTTATGCAATTGCACTGTCTCTCCCTTCATGAATGTCCTTTTCTCCTTGAGCTTCTTAGCCTTTTTTGACTTGACCATGTCATGGCTCTTGCCTTCCTTAGGCTCTAGCTCGGACTCCACTTCCACCTCATTAGTACCGATTGCATCACATCAACAGGCAAGTGTCAATCATGTTAACTTTTAGATAATCATGCTCGTTGTGTGCGTGTGTCGAAGATTTGAACATATTGAAAGTAAACCCGATCCTCTCCTACACGGAGTATCAACTTCCCTTCTTCAACATCAATGATGGCTCTTCCAGTAGCCAAGAATGGGCGTCCCAGGATCAATGGCATTCTCACATCCTCCTCCATATCCAGCACTAGGAAATCCACCGGGAAGGTGAATTGATCTATCTTTACTGGTACATCTTCAATGATTCCTAGTGGGTAGGTGATAGACTTGTCCTACCATTTGCAAACACTACCCTCGTGGGCTTTGGTTCTCCTAATCCAAGTCTCTGAAAACAGACAAAGGCATCAAGTTCACACTAGCACTCAAATCACATAATGATTTAATAAGAAGAAATAGGCCCAACAGTGCAAGGAATAGAGAAAACTCCCTGGATCTTTTAACTTCGTGGCCGATTTTCTTTATGGATTTTCATTAACTTTAATAAAATTCATAGGGTACAAATTTTGAAACACTTGGTATAATTATAAAAAGTAAAAAGAGTCTTCCACTGCCTCTAAGGATTCTCAATGATTTCTATCATCAAGCCTTCCTCAACTTGCAAAGATCATTTTCAGTTACAATCCTCAGTTCTTTTTCAGTTCAGTTTTCAAACACATTCCGTCAAGTTAGGGCTTTTGTTAAAAGTATTGGGGAACGAATTGAATTCCAAGTGATAATTGATTATTCATTACGGTTCACAAATCAACTGACTCATCTTTAAAATTATTTTACATTAATAGATAAAAAGAATTTATTTGAAATAGTTATGTATATTCAATTGTTAGTTCAAAAAAATCAATTATAAGTTACAAAAGCTACAAAGTTCAATGAAAGCTTAAAATCTTGTGATACAATTCTTTGAAAAGTCTATAAGAGTTTATGAAGAAAAAAAATTTTAACTCGTGAGATACTGTAAAAGTCAAAA